>CAUHTR010007718.1:0-48187 GCA_959609185.1 Schmidtea polychroa
AAAAAACTGGAAAACAGAAAAATAAAATCCCTTTTTCATCGTTTATTTTAAAAAATTTTCAATGCTTGGCTATATTTATATATTTTATATATATTGCGTTCAATCCGGCGCCCCAAAAATTGTGGCGCCCGGGGCAACTGTCACCCTCGCCCCACCTCGCTACGCCACTGTCTTTAATCTTTACAAAAAAAAATTTAATCGACACAAAAAAAATTTACCAATATTTCTAATATAATTTTATCATTTTTTATCATTTTTATAATTTTATAATTTTATAATAAAAATTGATATTCATTTCGTTGCGTATTTCTTTTTAATAAATATTTTCATGATTAAAATTGAAAATTTTCACATACCGAAAAATTGCAGTTATTTTAATCTGTTCATAGTTATGCAACTGACTATTTTAAACATTTTTATTATATTAACTCCTATTTTAAAAAGCTTAATCCAAATTTTATTTCCTATCTACAATGGCTCATGATGGTATCTTATAGTCTTTCAATGACAGACATTACAAATGAAGGCAAAGGAGAATACTACAGATGGAATCAAGTCAAGAGACGTTCAAAGCAGTGTCCAGCTACAATTTATTTGTTCTACCACATTGACAGTGAAAGCATCATAATGTTTGCTACAAATGATGAACATGTTCATGAGAAGCCACAAACAACGGGCATAAATAAAGAGTCAAAGAAAGTAATGTTTGCATTATTCAAGTTGAAATTCAAACCAAAGCGTATCTTGGAAATTCTTGCTGAAAATTCGCAACCAGTTCCAACGAAATAAAACAATAAAAGGAACTTCAAGCATCAGTTTGGGTGAATTAAAAGCATGGTGCAAAGACAATAATACAATACAAGATGACAACAATACACCAATATGAAAATGAAATCAACGACGATAAAGATGCTAATGATAAAATGAGTCAATTCAGATTTTTCGTTACAACCAAGAGATGCAAATGCAACACTTTTCAATCGAATTCTTCCGATGCAACTTTCAAGTTGATTTGCAAGGTTTTCTTATTTTGTTAGTTGGTACTTATGGTTCTTATGGTTTTGCAGCGTGCTCCTATGAAAAACGGAAAGATTTTGAATTTGTTTTCAACAGCCTACGAAATGGTACAAAAGATAATTATTATCAAATGCAAACAAAATACTTGGCATTGATTATGGTTAGATCCAAGCGTTAAGAAATGCATTTATTTTGTGTGTGAAGAAAATAAAATTGCGATTCAAAATCAGTACAATTCAGCATATAGAAAAGAATAATAACAACGAAATAGTGCAGAAATATAGAGGAAAAATACTTTTACTTGTCCTTCATTTTTTAAGAGCTAAATTTGTAAGCATATGGTTGGCGTGGCGATCAGACTCAATATTGCAAACCCCCACCAGATTCAAAGCATGTCGAGATTGAGATGAAACACAAAATTGGTAGACCTGACATTATTGAAACAAAAAATATTTATATTGCTGCTCATGTTTGATTAATTTCAATTTCAACATGATATTAAAAGATGATAATTTTTTTTTCATTACTTTTTTGTCGACTTTATTTTCAATGCTCAAATAGATTTAACCATAAAATATCAAAATTGGTCATTTATTTATAAAGTTATTAATTTGGTAAATTTTATTATTCATTTAAAACTGTCAATTCATTATTTTTATCATTGGTTTGGTAAACAATGGAAACTGATAACCCTTCTGTTTATATTTTTGAGAGGAGATTCCTAGCAATAAACTGATTTTATTACAAATTCTTTTACAAATTCTCACTGGTTTCATTAGTGCTTTTATAAATAACCATTAAATATTGTACAGGAAAAGCTAGACAATCGTTTGAATGATTAGCATTTACCTACAATATTAATCTTTGTCTTATTTCTGTAGTTATACGTTTTGGCGATTATCTCGCCTTTATTATTTTTTGAGTTTTCCAATTTTTAAATTTTTTTAAAAACGAAATCAATATATATATATATATATATATATTGAAGAATATTAGTTTTTATTTTAATTAATTTACTTTGATTTGAAAAATTGGATTTTTCGGAAATTACTATTCTATGATTCTTGTTGTTTAAATTTGTGATTTCTGGAAATTGGTATTTGTGAAGAATTTAAAAAATATATATATAGAATTTAGTTAAGATATTTGTTTTTGAATTTGTTTGTGGAACTGAGTCTATTTTACTATACATCTATGTAAATAATTTAATAGAAAATATTTTTCCTACTCTGAATAACTTTGGTAATGACAGTTAACAGAATTGAAGATTTCTATCAATTTTCTCTTTCGAATCAATTTATTAAATTTACTAATTGGTTTCTCTGTTTGAACTCCAAAATTATTATGGATGATTTATGGATCAAAGATGGCGTTATTCAAGATTCAGAGCAGTTGTTCTATGTCGATAAACCTGCTCCTGATGTAATTATAGATGTAATTATAGATGATCAGAATGCAATTTTATCTCCAGGATTCATCGATATTCAAATTAATAGTGGATACGGATATGACTTTTCCAATTTATCACAAGAGCTTGAAACTAGTTTAAAACTAGTTAGTAAGAACCTCTGTCCAACACTTGCTTCTGTCCAACACTTGGAATGCTTAATCAATCCGGTTGGGACTAATCACGAAACATATGGTAGCAGAGCGTGGTTCCCTTCGGGGTACCACACTAGAATTCCAAAGTCAATCAATCCTGATGAAGTTGCAGCTTATGGTGCTGTTGTTCAGACTCCAATCTTATCTGTAGACAAGAGTGACGTTAAAGATTGATTGTTGTTTGATGTTGCTCCATTAATATTGGATATTGAAACCGCTGGAGGAGTCGTGCCAGCTCTTATTAAGAGAAATTCTGACATTCCAACAAATCAACTCAAATCTTTTCAACATACGCCGATAACCAACCAGATGTCTTGATTCAAGTTTTTGAAGGTGAAAAAGCAACGAGTAGAGACAAAAATCTACTTAATAAATTAGCGGATTATCAATTGGGTCTTAATTCAAAACATGCAATTTATCCATTAAAAATAAAGGAAATTGTACAATTCGCTATTGCTGAAGGTGCCTCATCATTCTATAAAGAACAAATATTTGGTGATAGAAGAATGCCTAATTTTATTCTGATAACATTTCAAAGTGAAATGGATAAAACAAATGGTTAATATGCTGCTTCCAGCTCAATTTTCAAAAACTTTGGTGTTACATCATTGACTTTGTCGAAAAATACTGATTATAGAGAAGCATATATTCAATATTTCGATAGTGATAATTACTGTGCTACATATATGCAGAGTATTGTTAGAAATCTGGGTTATTTAGAAAAGATTTTGAATTGTTGGATATCTCTAGAAGAATTTAAAACCAAATACTCATTTCTTACATTTGTTTTAGCCCCCGATTTTGATTTAAATTAGAGTCAATTACCCCAAAATGGAAATTTACAAATAAAGTTTGTAAGAGCCATTACTAATCCTGTGCATGTTATAATATATGGAGTATTTGAAAATGAAGTTCGAATTACTTCAAATAGAACCGTGCTGGTATAAATGTATACAGAAATATAGAAACTTGTCATGGAATAAATCTTTTGAATACTGTTTAATTTATTAAAGTATTTCTGTTCAGGTCCATAAAATTGGAAAACAGATATTGGGAAATGAATTTGTAGGAGTTTTTCCTCTTGATAAAATTCCATATTTGAGCAATAATTAAGCCATAATCGTCAATACATTAAATAGCCATATATATGAAATCTGGTAATATATTCATGTTTAATCCAATTGGTTTCTATTACCCGGCTTTGTTCATATCAAAACTACAAACAATGGGAAAACCTATTGTGTATAATAAAACTATGTTTCAAAATCCTTTGACCCTAACATGTGGTCAACATTGTTTAGCTTGGTTGTTGTATAAAAAATTTGATTTTTAAGTAGCCATTTTTAAGTAACAACTCAACCAATACATCAATACTTTTTACTGAATTAGCAAACGTGGAGGATAGTGACCAAGCACGAAACACTAATCCACATACCGTTTGTACACACTAGGTTTAACAAGATGGCATGAAGACATTTTCTTTTCCAAACTAGACATGGCTTCTATTTTTATGTCTAGTTTGGAAAAGAAAATGTCTTCATGCCATCTTGTTAAACCTAGTGTGTACAAACGGTATGTGGATGATNAAGTCGAATGTCTAGTTTGGAAAAGAAAATGTCTTCATGCCATCTTGTTAAACCTAGTGTGTACAAACGGTATGTGGATTAGTGTTTCGTGCTTGGTCACTATCCTCCACGTTTGCTAATTCAGTAAAAAGTATTGATGTATTGGTTGAGTTGTTACTTAAAAATGGCTACTCTAAATCTTTTCTTGAGAAGATGACAAAAGTGACTGTGGATAAGTTAATGTTTAAATCTGATAACGTTGGTATGCGTACGTCTGAATCTGAGGTACCTATTGATCCTGAGGAAAGTACTATGTTAAATTCGGAAAGTGACAAGAATCGATCCAATCGCATGGAGCCGAAATATGTGTTAGTATTGCCTTATTCGGAGGGTTTCAGAGAATTTAAACATAAAATTCTCAAATATGTAGACAAGGATCAATTCAGGATTGTTTCCACTTCTTGCAAAGTTAGCAGTATGTTTACTAGTAAATGTCCAACGCCAATTGGTTTGTGTTCTGAGCTTGTGTATCAATTTTCATGTAATGGGTGTAATGCCATATACATTGGAGAGACTGCCCGTCATCTCTGCACCCGAGTTCTTGAACACTGTCGACCAAAAGGATTGACTAATATTAGTAATCATGTTAGGAAATGTGTCAGTAAAAAAATAGGTATCTCTGATTTTAAAATTATTTCAAAAGGTTTAAGTAATTATTGGGAACGAGTAACTTGTGAGGCATTGTTGATTAGATATTTAAATCCAAAAATAAATGATCAAGTTGCCCGTTCCACGGAGATTTTGAATGTGTTTAAGTAATTGAAGGATGAAGGTTGGAGTCTTGTTTGTGGTATAATTATGTTTGTGTTTTGTAAACTATATAACAAGGGTGGGCACGCATGAGTTCAATGAGAGACATTTTCCGAAAATTTATTTTTTAAAGAGCCACCATAGTGAACTACATATTTTTTTTTATTTCATTAATTTGATTAAAAAAGACTTAAACGCTATTAAAAACAATTATTTCAAAATTTAAGTAACAAACATAAAATATAATAAAAATCCATTAATAAAAAGTACTAAAATTTCACTAAATTTATTTTCATTGCTTCTCTCTCGTTGTTATAACAAAGCGCCGCCTACTACAAAATAATTTTAAAAAGCAGTAAAATTTTCAAATTCAATTATCAAAAATTCAATTATCAATGAGCCGCAGTTTACTCAACGAAGAGCCGCATGCGGCTCTAAGAGCCGCATTTGCCCACCATTGCTATATAATTTTTTTAAATTTATTAATTTTATGTTGAATGTTAAATGTTATTAAATTAAAATTTAATTTTAAAATAATATGTATGTGGGTTATGTAAAATATGGTTTGGTTTTTAAAAATGTTTTTTTTGAAATATTTTTTTTAAAATTTTTGATACAGTTTGGAGATGATTATTACTAGTTAATTTGTTTAGATATTGCATATTTTATGTCTTATTATTGATTATCCAGATTGTGGCCTGACGAAGATTGTTGTACAATTGAAATATATCGCGTTTATGTTGAATTTATTGAGTTGGCGTTTCTCTATTATTAAATCATTGCCACGTTTTTTTGATTATTTAAATAATAATATTGATAATAATATTTTCCTTGAAGTTTGCAGTCAGCATGCATCTACACTATTTTAAATAATAATATTGATAATATTGATAATAATAATAATATAATAATAATAATAATAATAATAATAATAAAACAATAAAATGATAATTTAAACCTTTTGCTGCAAATAATGTATTTAATGAAAGTATTTTCGACTATAAGTTAGTCCTTGTCAATCTCCTGGAATTTAGCAATGTTCTTCCCCAAAATACCTTTCAATCTTTCTTTTATTTCCTTTCTCTTAATTCTCAATGGTTGTAAATATAATGAATTTTTTTATTAAAAACTTTTAAAACTTTACTGAAAATTAAAATTAAAAATAATAAAATAAAAAATAAAAAATCTTTGGCTGTCTGTTTATGAAGAGAATTGCTTCTTTGAATCTGACATTTTTCTTTTGGATGTTTCCATTAGCTATGATTTCTATTGAAATATTTTTTCTTTCCTCTGTTGGCTGATACTGCCGGAGATGTCTGCCCAACGAGGATGTTCCACCAAGATCTAGATCAGCGGTCGGGAACTTTTTTTAAGTAAAGAGTCAAATCAACAAAAAATTTCAAAAAAATGAAATTTAGGAGCCGCAGTCGCAGACATATTCGAGCTAAAAACTTGTGTAGCATTAAAAAATTTGTATATTACGAAATGACTTATCTTATTTAATGGCAGGATTTTCCCTTCTTTATAATAAATAAAACAAAATACATATTTTTAATTTTTCAGTATTTATTAAAGTTTATGATAATATAATATTGAAGTTATGAATCAAATAATATTAAACATTTATTAGTAGGACTTTTGAACTTGTATCATTCCAGCCAACATTTTTAAATTTGGCACATATTTGGTGGTTTTTAATTGTAACAAAGCTTTTAAACTTTCATCTGTCAGCCTGCTCCGGTACTTATTTTTAATGTAGTTCATGGAAGAGAAAAATTGTTCACAATTATACACGTAGAACCAAATAGTGTCAAAAGGCCAAGTGCAAGGCTCTTGGTGTTTGAATAATTATTCGGAAATGTATTCAGGCATCTGAATATTATGTCCTGCGGCGTGTCCTCCATAGTTGGTTGATATGTTTCAATTTGTGATACCATGTGTTGAAGGTTTTCTACCCATATACTTTTATTTTGAATTTCCAAAAGCTCAAGCTGAAGTTCTGCAATAGATATACTAGGGAAAGCTTTTATGTCTATTAATTTTAAATTGCACTACAATGGCTGCAAAATAAATTTCAATGTTTCCTGATACTTCTTGAAATCCTGAAATCTGCTTGCAAATGAATTCGAAATTGTTGTGATTATATCAGCGAATATTTTACAATCTGTTTTCTCTTCGGTTAAATTTAATCTGTAATTTCTTAAACTATCAAAATATACAAACTGCTCTAGTTTTTGCTCAAAAGTAAGAACTTCTTCTAATAACTGTAAAGCAGTATTTCCTTTTCCTTGCAACTTAAGATTAAGTTTGTTAAAACTTTTTGTCATATCTAGTAAAAAGTAAAAGTTTTCAAGCCATTCATAGTTTGTAAGAAGTTTAAAATGTTCTTCGTTATAATTTTTCGAGCCTAAGAAAATAATAACTTCTTGCAAACACTCGGAAAAACGGCTTAACACTTTGCCTCGTGACAACCAACGTACAGCGAACATGTAAGCACATCTTTATATTTAGCATTGACTTCTTCTAAAAGTACAGTAAATAATCTGTGATTCAACGCTCGAGCCTTGATGAAATTTATTATGGGTATAACTACATCCATTACTTTTTTTAGGTTTGGTATTATTCCTAACGATTTTGCAAATAAAGCTTGGGTGCAAAATACAATGAAATGAAATTATTTCGTGAGAAATATAAATGGAGAGCAATTTAACAAAGGCCTTATTTTTTGCAATCATCGCCGGTTCTCCATCCGTTGCAATGGATGCTATACGATCAATATTTATATTTTTACTCTTTAAACATTTAACAATACTTTCCGAAATTTCTTCACCTGTAGTGTGTCCTTTAAGTGGCAATACTTCAAGTAGCTCTTCTTGAACACCTGAAGATGTTATATATTTAGCCAATACCCAGCACTGCGATATGTTAGTAACATCTGTAGATTCATCAACAGCAAGCGATATGAATTCTATAGCATTAATATCTGAAAGTAGCATGTTTGATACTTCTGCAGATATATTTATGATACGTTCTGTAACAGTTCTAGCTGAGAGAGGTAAATTTTGTATTTTTTTTAATATATCATCATGATTTTTAAAATCTTCGAAAAGCGTATCAGAAACCTTGTACATGCACTGTTTGATAAATTCACCATCTGTAAACGGCTTTCAGCTTTCGCGATCTCTAATGACAATTCAAAACTTGCTTCATTTTAAGTTGATGAAGATTTTACCCAATTTGAAAAACATACTTGCTGAAGTAATGTTTTATTTTGTAATTCTTAAATAGCTTTTTTTTCTACTATCGCCGTCTGGATACTTCTCGCTGAAATCTGAATGTTTTCCATCAAAGTGTCGTTCTATATTGCTTGATTTATTGTTCTGCATTCTTAAATTGCAAATCAAACATTGAGGTTTCCCATTAACTTCTATAAATGCAAATCGTTATAAATGCAAATCCACATTTTATTGAAACTTCTGTTTTCATCAATGATTTTTCTTTTTCTTGCATTCATTGTGGTTCAATAATTCAATTGAATTTAATAACTTTAATTATTTAATAAATTTTTGTAATGCACAGCAATGAAACCTTACCAATTCAAAAAGCACTAGAAAACTAATTCACGAAACTTATATAACCGTGAGTAAAAATAATTGAAGAAAATGGTTGCTATGGTAATTTATTGGTTTAGAATAGATTGCTGAGCAATCGATTTTTTATTTTTTATTTAAATTTAAATATTTTTCGTTTGTGTCTTAGGTGATGATTTCAGAAACATACTGAAAACATTTGATGGCAGCAGCGAATTTTTTTAAAAATATTATACAAAGTAAGAGCCACAGATTTTGAAGCTAAGAGCCGCCGGTTCCCGACCGATGCAATAGACGATGTTTTTTCTAAAGCACATATTTTTCGGTGTCTGGCAATTTTTTATTGTGCAATTGTTTTCTCTATTAATGTTGCCTGCCAGAGCCCTTCTCAATGTCCAAGATTTATGTGCTATCTGAATTGGATTTTATTTGTTCAATTTCAATTTGAAATTGCAAGGAAAGAACAAATTTGTTCATGAAATGCATAATGAAGTAAAAGCATTTAAATCTAAATTATCGCTCTTTACTCGACAAATGAAAAACAAAAAACTTGTTCATTTTAAAATTATCCAACAAATTGAAGTTTCCAATGAGAATCTGGAAAAATGTTGTAGCAATTTGGAAGATTTGCATTTTGAATATTCGAGAAGAATCTTCGAGAAGATAATGACTTTTCATTAATAGAAATATATTTCCAACTGTTAACTAATCCTTTAGACTTCATTGTCGATGAGGCTGCCCTTGAGCTGCAGCTGGAACTTATCAAACTTTCAACCAATTCTCAGCATTCATATTATTTCAAAACTGTACCATTGATGAATTCTATGCCTCTCTAAATGATGAGAAATATCCACAGCTAAAGCATTTCGCTAAAATGTTATTGATGCATTTTGGCTCTACTTATATTTTTCAATCATGAAGCATAATAAATCTAAATTAAGAAGTGTCATATCCGATGAAAACCTTGAAGCAGTAATTCCCCCTTATTCCTTAAACGGCTTGAAGCATTTATTAAAATAAAATTTAATTTTTTTTAGAATTGTGACATCAGAAAGAGATCCTAATTACAATTTACTTACAGCTTATAAGTATTATTTATAATAATAAAGTGTTTTTATAGATAAAAAACACAAACTATTAATTAATTAATTAATTGGCTAATGGTAAGTCCGAGCCAATAGAGAACCCAAGCGATGAAGAAAACCTAGCACGGCAATTTGGATAAACAGTCGGATAAACGAGGGTAAACAAAGAAGGGGAATTACTAAAAGGGTTAACAGAAATATCTAATTAGAAAACGATAACTAAAAAACTCAAAACCAATTAGGTCAAAAATTACAACGATTATGAGAGTATATAAGGAAACTCCTAAATTCAGATAATCGGCAGTAGCCTCAGCTAGAAAAGAAGAAACCGACAATAGGAATTTGAGCAAGAAAATCAAGAACTGAAATAGGAATTATAAGAGGAACTGAAGAGTTAGTAAAAGGAGTATTAAAGGAATTCGGATCAAAGAGCGGAATATCAAATAAAAAGGTGAAACTTATTTTTAAATCGCACAAGGTCGAGACTTTCCAGAGCGAAGTTAGATCAGGAAACTGTGAACAAAATCGTGGTTAACTGAAAGTTGTTATCATTTTTTGAGAATTGTAAATTTGCTATAACCAAATATACATTGGGAGTTTGTGTTTAGCAATTTTGGGAGTTAGAGTCATAATCATATCATATAATAAAATATTAACTTACTCCCAAGCACCTCAGCAGTCCCAATACAGACTTTAGAGGTGATTCTGCTGGGTCCAACAAATTTCTCTTATACAACAACAATTATAATGCAACAATTATAGTACGTAACAATAATAATAATAATAATAATAATAATAATAATAATAATAATAATAATAATAATAATAATATAATAATAATAATAATAATAATAATAATAATAATAATAATAATAATAATAATAATAATAATAATAATAATAATAATAATAATAATAATAATAATAATAATAATAATAATAATAATAATAATAATAATAATAATAATAATAATAATAATAATAATAATAATAATAATATTAAAATACACTTGAATCATTAGTAATAGTACAATTTTCTGTTCTAAGTCATTATATACAGTAATTTATGATAATAGATACAGCCGGAATAATATTAAGAAAAAATGTTTAAATATATTTACTATATTTATCATAGAGCTGTAACTTTGGCAAGCCAATTAAATCTTAAATTAAGAGAAATGAAGCGAAATATTTTTGACATAAGTCTGATATCATATTATTTATTTTAGAATATAAGTTCAATTTAAATTTATTTATTTTCTTCCTATTTTAACCAAAGGTAAAATTTTAAATATTTTCAATAAAAAAAAGAAGCTCACATTTTTGACAAATTTAAATATAAATAATTAATCACATTATACCATCTAGTATGTTGGTTTTAAGGTGTTAAAATTAAAATGTTTGAATAGAAGTAATAAAACAAAATCCATAGTAAAATATGTTTCCCAGTTTACTTTGTATGATGCAACTATTATTTATCGTTTCTTTTGTTTCTGTTTTAAATCGAAAATAATACTAAAAAATTTACTATTATAAAAAATGTAGCTGGAAAGTCCTAATATAATTCGATTCTGGTCTTGGGGCTCAAGTAATAATGTCAAACAATATACTAAAACTTTTAATAGTACTAAAATTAAAAAACAAATTGAAAATATATCTAAATAAAAAATTTATTGAAATCACTGATTACTACTTTTTCCAGTTTTAATATACTTGAAAATAATCAAAAATAATTAAATAATTAAATAATAAATAATTAAATATAAAAAATAATTATATACTTGAAAATAGTTTAAAAATATGTTGAAAGGTTAGAATTATTATTTTCTTTGAGAAGATTTCTAAGAATGAAACACAAATAAAATAGGATCCGTACAAAAGGCCGACGTGGACAAAAGCAAACAAAAAGATAATTTAATTCATATATTATAATTTAAAAGTTTTTATTGTAAAGAATAAGCATAATTTTAAATTGTTTCAATAATACTTATTTATAATTATAAATTATTATAAATTTGTCTGTATATGACAACGAAATAAACGCCATACCAAGAACTCAGAACAAAGTAAAGGGTTGGCACAGAAGATGGCAAATATTGGTAGGAAAAATTCATCCTACATAATTTTTTTAAGAGGAATAGAAGAATAGAGGAATATAAGTTTTTAGATTTTTATTGTAGAAATATTTGTCTTCATCTTTTTCTTTAAGTAAATGATGTTATTTTAATTGTTTATTTATCATATAAAATTATAAAATTGATTTGTCGGCCTTTAACTCTTTTGGTCATTTAGCATGTCGGCCATTTGTCTTTCGGCTATTTGTCCTCGTCGGCCTTTTGGTTTTCGGCCTTTTGTCGTAGACCCATATTTAATATAGAAAATGGATAATGAATAAAATAATTTTATAATTATTATAAATTCAAATTCTAGTGCTAATAACTTTAGAAATTACTACGCTACAATTTATTTTTTCGCAATTTAAAGCGTTACATAAAACATTTATTTAAATTCTTTTTGAAAAAGTTAGAAAAATACATGAAATGACAGAATGCATAAAAAATCGTATTCCTATTTATGTAAAGTTGAAAATCAATGCGATGGGCTTGGCTTTCTGAACATATATTTTCCAATCGTGGCTGAATCGTTGAGAGACAAAAATCTAATGAAAATATTAAATAAATTTAAAAAATGATTTTTAGGATTCAATAATTTTTTTTGAATTTAAACTTACTGTTCACGAATTTCTATCTCACTTGTCAACGATTGTTTTAGAAGTATAATTTGAAACTTAAATGAAATATTAATAACAATATTTATCATGGTAATAATTATATTATAATTTTAATAAATATGATAATTTTAATATTTGTTTAAAAACTGCTTTATAATTTTTAGTCATTTTCAGCTTTGGCAAAGATTCCTTCTGCTAAAAATGATGTTATGTAAATATAATTTCTATTCAAAAAGCGTATTTTATTATTTTTATTCACTCTGAAAAGAAATTCTCTAAATATCTTTTCAAATCCTTTGCAATATGGGAAATGCATAAGAATTTCTTTCCGTTGTGATATTCGAAATTCGTGTATTATTTTCTTTTCTTATTTTACACTTAAAACAATCTTTGGTTTTATTTTCCTTTTCATTAACCTAACAACAAAAAGATCATTCTTTTTCATTTCTAAAAAAAAATTATCTCAGGTTCAAAAATCTTTTAGTTTTCTTTAATTTCTAATATTTAAAATAGTCAATTTAAAATTTAATTGTGAGTGAAATATTTACGAAAAATATATTCAACAATTAGTATAAAAAGCATTTATCAAGAAATATATTTTCACGAAAAAATATATTTTTTATCAATTACATTATTTTTTATTATTGATGGATTGTTTTCAAGTTTTGTCCATTACTTTTGTAAGACTATATAGAGCATTTCTGATGTGTAATTCACATATATTTGCTTTATATTTCGAACAATTCTTGCATATAAATTTTCAGGTAATTTTTAGGATTAAACAGAGAAGGCAGGCTATATATATGTTATGAAAATAAACTTAAAAATTATTAAAGAAACTTTAAAGCATATATTAAACCAAGAAAAATTACATGTATATTTGTGCGTATATTTGATTTGTTATTATTTTCGAATTTTGTATTATTTAAAATTTTACCATCCTCTTTTTTTATTATTATAGATACCTTTTTAAAGCAACTAATTTATTTCCTTTAAAAAGTTTAAGAATTAAAATTTTTTTCATTCAAAATAAATAAATAAATTTTAAATACAATTCATTATAAGAACTTTATTTTCCAATTTCACCACTGATTTTTTTATATATCAAAATTAAATTCAATATATTAAAAACATCGATATATTTACTGATTTATAGTCTTCATGCTCTTTTTAATAAATATAATTTAATTTAAATACGACAAATTTGCTTTTCACATTAAAACATAAAATGATTATAATTGTAAAATTCCTACAAGAAATAAATTGAGATAAAAATAAAAAAATAATTTTTATAAATATATTTATAAAATGCAATATTGATCACGTTTATTTTGTTTGTTTTCGTGTTCGTCTGGATAGAGAACATATTATCCTGGAAATCTTTAGAATTACCTTTAATGCCAGTTATAATTTTTCGATATTTAATTTAATAAATAAAATAAAATAGAAAATGCTTTTTTCATTGTGTTAATTAACCCTTTAAAGTTAGAGAATTATGTAATCCTAATTGATAGTTTTTGATAATATATTTTTAACTGAATTAGAAAAATCAATTATTCCAAAATTTGTTTGGATTCAATAAATCGCCGATGAATTTATCGAGTTGTATAATAATTCTAAAGGATATTAATCCTACAGAATACTCACTAGTTCATGCATGAATTTCAGACTTGATAATATTATTTATTCTTTCATGGCTAATGTAGATAAAAATCCATATTGAAAAACATCATTTGTATATAGAAATTAATTATTTTATAAATTATTTACCATAAAGCTTACTAAATCTTATTACGCATGTGTACGCGTTGTGGTTAAAATGGTTCTTTTCGTGTATGCGTTTGCACTCAGACGCGGACAAAAGTTTTTATTCTCAATAGAACAATGGAATTTTTCGAAATTGATTGGAATTTTGGAGTCTTTGATATTATGTTTTTGTTTAAATATTTGGAAAATTTCAACGGATGTTTATTTTAAATTTAATGATAAAGATGAAAAAGATCGAATGCCGAAAAGAAAGTATATCACTGAGTTAATGGAATAAAAAGAGAGCAAGTTGTATAATTCTAATGGTTCTGAAGAAACAGATAGTTTTTTTTAGTGGAGAAGGATAAAACTTAATAATATTCTCAATAACACTTAAAGAATGGGACTTGTCACTACTTTTTGATAATGACGTCGGTGATGTTGAGGAATCTGATTCGACTCCATTTTTCATAAAATCTATTGAAAGATTCAAATTGCCTTTCTATAAAGTTATTAAATTAGTTGTTCAATGTAGAAATGATAATAATAATAATAATAATAATAATAATAATAATAATAATAATAATAATAATAATAATAATAATAATAATAATAATAATAATAATAATAATAATAATAATAATAATAATAATAATAATAATAATAATAATAATAATAATAATAATAATAATAATAATAATAATAATAATAATAATAATAATAAACACTAAACTGAATCGAGATACATCTTCAATAGAATAATCTTCAACGTGATTCAAAGTAATTCAACGTGATGAATAATTTGTTTTCATAAATTGCTCGATTTCAGTAATTTTATTATAAATCTTTCTACATTTTCAGATATTTATTTATTTTCTTTGTGGACATATTTCAAAATAAAGTAAGTTTGATTAATTATTAATTTAAAAGACAAATTTATTTTCATAAATATATAAATTTTTAAAAATCTCTAATAAAATCAACGAATATGGATAAAATAGAAGAAATCTACTTTATTTTCCATAACATTTATCATTCAGGCTTTGTAAAAATCCTAAATTCTGTAATAATATAACATTTTTATAATTTACAATTTATGCTTTCTTGATGCGGTATTAGGCATTGTAGGTCCAGCAATATCTGAAAACCTATGAAACTTATAACTAAATTGATTATAAATAAATCTTACAATATTCTCATTTCACCTTCACGAAATAAAAGGAATTTTACATGTCTGACATGTTAAGGAAATATTAAATTAATTTTAACTTTAAAAAAGGTCTCACAATGATATCCCGACGTTTTCTGGGAAACCCAATTTATTATGAATGATGGGGTTTCAGTTTTTGACCAATCGGTAAATTTAAAAAAATCATTTTCTTGAAAAGTATATAATATCGCTTCTAGTTGGCTTAACATAATATGTCATGTCTTTTTAGAGCACCTGCCCACCTTTTTCTAAAGTGGAGAAGTTGCTACTTACACGCGATCCGAAAACACATTATGTTCTCCATTGGTGACTTTATCTTTCTACAGTTAGGTGTTGTTGTTACCAAGGTACATAGGGCTGTTAAGTACACACAAAGCAGGGTCTTCAAGAAATACATATACGGAAAAACTGTTGAGAACTTGAAAAAACGCATCAACTTACGACTGTGCGATTCCGCACAAAACCTTATCACAATGCCTCAAACCGGCGAAAAAGAAATATACTAGGATAGACGATGATTTGATTTCGGTTTTGCTTAGGAAAGAGTCTGTATGTTTAGATAAGCCCAGCTACATCGGTCAAATTGTATTGGATCTATCTAAACTGAGAATGTATCAGTTGCAGTATAATGAATTGCAAAAATATCCCGAGGAGTTTAACTGCCAAATTAATATAGTAGCTAGTGATACAGACTCTTTCTTTTTGGAAATTAAACATTGTAGTTTTGACATTCTATTACCCGCCATGATTCGTGACTCCTTGCTTGACACATCTAATTACAACCCACAACATCCATTATATAGTAGAGAGCTAAATTCAGTCATTGGAAAGTTTAAAGACGAGAATAAAGGATTGAGAGATAAGGAGTGGGTGTTTCTTCTTCCCAAGTGTTACAGTTTATTAGGTGACAAAGAAACTCCTAAAGCAAAATCTGTCATATTTAAAGGCACTGGCTTAAATCACAATTATTATCGTGATTGTTATTTTAAGAATAAGGTTTACTCAGTGCCACAAGTCGCATTGCATCCAATAACCATAAATTCTACAGCATAAAGGAAAATAAGAGGGCGCTGACAAATAGAGATGACAAGCGGTATTGGAAATCGAAAAACAAGAGTTTGGCATATGGGTATTATCGGGTAGGGACACTTTTATATATGATGATGATGATGACGACATAGAAAACACAATTTTTTGATGATCCATATTTCAAGACACTAGCATCCAAAATCATAATTATAGAATACTGATGCAATATAATTTGTGATTTTTTGGTAATTATTATTATTATTATTATTATTATTATTATTATTATTATTATTATTGTTATTATTATTATTATTATTATTATTATTATTATTATTATTATTATTATTATTATTATTATTATTATTATTATTATTATTATTATTATTATTATTATTATTATTATTAGTCGTCAATCAATCAAAGTTTGAAATAAAAAGACAATCCAAGATTGTAATAAAAAGAAATTCAAAATTGGAATTAAAGAGGCAATCCAAAATTATAATAAAAGATGTTCAAAATTGTAAAAGCCAATCCAAATTGTAATAAAAGATTATCCAAAATCCAAAATTGTAAAAAACAATCCATCAATCCCAAATTGTAAAAAGGCAATACAAATTTGTAAAAATGTAAAAAAAAGACAATCCAACAATGTAATAAAACTTCTGTGGTAATTTGAATATATTTTTTCATTTAAATAGTTTTCATATAGTTTTAAATTTGTTAAACGTTATTTTTCCTAGTATTATTATTATTATTATTATTCAGTAGCGACATGTTTAGAGTGAGCCTTATTACCATTACTGATAGGGTGACAAAATATCTTGTCGGATAAACTCTGACTATATATAATAAAACTATATATAATAACTCTCGCGCGCGCGCGCTCGTAAATTTGAATTACCTTTTGTAAAAAACCCTTTAAAATTTGAAGAATTTTGAAATTAGTCATCGATGAGTCATCAAATTTTAAAATAAATTCTAAGGTGTATGTGTTTTTTCATATACATCCCTTAAATGTCTTTGTTTAACGATGAGACATGGAGCACACTTCCTTCTACTAATTATGAATTGTTGTTGTTAAATTAAATAACTATTAAATTATTAAATTGGATAATTTTAAATTTCAATATTTTAAAATTAATTTTGCTATTTGCTAAAATTTAAAACATGATTTATTATTTAAATTATAATTTTTATAAATTTTAAAGAATAAAATAGCTTTTATTAAAAAAATGATTTCTATAATTTCTATAGTTATTCTATCCTACCTGATGATGACAGGAAAACTGTCGTAATATATCGTAAAACGAATGTTTGAGTGGCGCTTTCTTAAAATTAAATCGTTGCCATGTGATTTTTACTATTTAATATAAAAAGCAAATGTAAAATTGATTCCAAAATATTAGTCCCATGAAAATTTTTGAATATTGTTTGAATGGTGATGAAATTATATTTTCAGGAATTTCTTAAAAACAGTTTTGTTTTAATTTTCATATATAAGTCTAAAAATTTAATTAAATAAAACTTATAAAAATTAGGAGAGCATCCTCGCATAATAATACTTCTTAAAGCTTCTTCAGTACAATATTTATTAAATAACTTTTATTTAAACATGTCTTAAAATATATGTGTAAATATTTAAATTTTATCATAATTATATTATATTTATAAATTAATTGTATTTTCAATTGTATTTCAAATTTTCAATATTGTTCTTTTATTACAAGACTAAAAGAATTTAAAAACCAGTGTCAAAGATTATACTATCTATAAAAAATATTCAAGGATAATCTAGAAAAAAAGGAAATAAGGACAATTTTGTTTTAATAAATTGATTTATCATCTCAATATACCGATGGAATTGTCATATAAAGAAATGCTCAATTTAATGTTAATTAACACTGCGTGCGTCATCTTATCCCTTTTTATAGTGACACCACGTTGTATATTATTTTTAATTTTTATATACTACTTATTTTGTTTAATTAGATTTTATTATTTTTAAATGTAATAAATTATCATTCATATTTCAGTGATTTCTCAATTTTGCAATTATAGAAAATAGCAATTTTGCTGAGCAATATTAACGGATGATTGCTCAACATCTCATAATGACGCATTCGAGACCTAACAACAGGGGCAAAACTGTCATCGACTCTATGATGCCCCATTCTCATTTTCAATCAACATTAAACCGTGATCAAAACACAAAATTATTTTAGGAAAAAAATATCCCATTGCCTATTTTCGTGTTTAACTGAAAAAACTCATCACCATAATTTCAGATGCCGTCGTTAGAAATTGTGGCTCGCTGTGCCAGTGCCGAAGCATAATTAAATTTGTTAAATAGCGAGTAATAAAACGTCTATTTAGATCAGAATAATTTGCTTGATCAGAAAATATGAATGTTTCATCATAATAAGACCATTTAAACAAATAATTGATAATCGTCAATTATTTTTATGTCGAATGTTTAGTGGATATCTTTGAATTAATTCGATTTATATTTCAGTTTCAACTCTTATTTGTATGATAGGATTTTCGTTATAAATGACAGTAAATTTAAATAATTACCATAAATATTAAATGCCAATTTCTTTTTACAGAATTAATATAAAATAGCTGAAATTGACAAATTGAAAATCATGAAAAATATTTATTGTACTAAAATAAGTACTCGATATAAAACGCCTGTATTACGGTCCCGAAAAATGACTAAATACGCTAAAATGCTCATTGAGCAAATTTTTAATTATTCTATTTTAATTTAAATTTGTTCATTTTAAAACCATTTGATGTACCAAATCTAGTTATCCGTTATTATGAGCATTAGATAAAAATATATGTCAATTAAAACATTTCTCAACCATAAATTAGAGACAAAACTAACGAATACTGTTATGATAAATGCCAGTAGTATGTTGTGAGAAATAACACAAAAGGGAAAATTCCGTTCACCACCGAAAACATACTCCTCCAATGAGGGTAGGAAATCTTATTGGTGGATTTCAGATATATAGAAAAGTCACCGAAAATTTGTGAATATCAAAAAAACATTGATATATTTACTGATTATTAGTCAAGCTTTTTAATAAATACAATGTAAATGGAAAAGAAATCAGTGGTGAAATTTGAAATAAAGTTCTTATAATATATAGCTCATTTGATTCACAACAATCTCTACGGATCTGATTTCATTATCATATAAACACCCACCAAAGTCATATTTCTGCCCTATATAATTCCATACATAAACAATAAACCCTTAAAGCCCTGTTAAACCCATAAAATCATACAAGTGCTCGTGATGGGATAGTCAAATCGCCAGGAACTCACGGTTCAAAGGGTTAAATTGACCATTGAACATGAATACTATTTATTTTATTAGTTATCTACATTTTATCAAAATGTAACTGTTGTTTTAAGCCCATTGTCAATTTAATTTCTAGTTGTATTATTATTACTATTATTATTATTACTATATTATTATTAAATTGAAAAAAATTGTTTAAATTTGTATTGAACTTTATCGTTTGGATTTGAAAATAAAAACACTGTATGTTAAAAGATTATAAAAAAATTGAAAATTATTTATTTTTTTAGAAATATTAATCTCATGCATAAAATATTGATTAACTATAACTTTTTAATAAATTCAATGAAAAAAATAATCAGTGGTGAAATTGGAAAGAAATGTTCTTATAATATAACTTTTTAATAATAATAATATTCGTATACAATCGTGATGATTTAAAATGCATCTACTGCATTGTACTTGAAATATTATTATTATTATTATTATATTTTTCTATCCTAATAATGTTTGTGTACATTCTTATTGATTGTGATTTGTATTATATGTTCAGCATGTTTTCATTGAAGAAATTTGCATAAAAATAGTATTTATTTATTATATATACAAATATTAGAACGCACTCATATATAAACCTTTTTATCGAAATTTAGAAAATGATCCGAGTTATTAGGAAACTCTGAGCGGTAAATGTTAAAATAATGAGATTAAGTTTTCTAAAAATCAAATTAGCCGACAAGAGTCTTTGGACAAAAAGACGAATGGTCATCAGATTAAACTCTTTAACAGATTTTAACAGAAATGCCGCTTTGTTACCTAATTTAATTATTTTGCATTTGAAAGTTTGTAGAGAGAAACTTCTATAAAAAGTTAGAACACTGGAAGACAGTTTTCAGTTGGTCGAAGATAAAATTTAGAATTAGAGTTAGAGAATTGAACAAATTAAAGGTATACAAGAAAAGCCGGTTTTCCTTTGTAAATACCTACTCTATCATTTTATTTAAATTACAGGTAAAACTAAAAGTATTCTTGACAATATTGTTAGAAATTGTGGTGAAATTAAATAAAATCTATTTTGTGTGGTGTCATTGATTTAATTTAACTAAAGAACACATGGAGTCAAAGTGTGATACCGGCTTTAGAATAATAATCCAAATTGTTATAAATCATTTTTGTCATTGTCAGAACACATTATCATTTATTTATAAAAATAAATGTTATATTTAAATAATAAGTGTACTTTTGTTTAAAATTAAAATTAAACAAAGTTTTATACAGAATATTATTCGAATAATGCATAAATAGCTGTATTTTATGATAATAATTTTCAAGTTACATTCATCAAATTAGTGTTTCCTTAGACCAAAAATAAGTATCAATCGTTGATCAATTAACTGTATAATTCATATAATGCATCATGCCGCGAGGACTCGGATTTTTCACATATCCCATTTACTGAGAAACAAATCTGGAATTGAGAATATTTCTGTTAAAATTTTTAAAACTCTAGTAATTTCTTTTTAAAAATCTTTAAATTTTAATTTATTTGTAACTGAATAATTATCATCGTAATTGCTCTTAAAAGCAATGAGTTTACTAGATGTTTTTCTTCTTTGAGATTGAACGTTAATTATTTTGTTTTTATTTTATGGTTTTATTCGAAAAATGCAAAGATTATATTTAGCGAAAATACTAAATCAAAACCTTAAAAGAGTAACGTATTCAAGGTTTCCCTATCTATATAATTAAAAATTGTTTTTTGAGTATTCAGGATATTTTTTAGAGACTCTCTTAACTAGTAATAAAACAAAAACTTCATTTCAACAATGTGAAAAAAATGAAAATAATGTACAAAAATCAAACTTTCAAAATATACCGCTTGCTTAGAATTATGGAAATTGTTTTACATATAAAAACGTTACAGTGGGGTATGAATATATATATATATATATATATATATATATATTATTTTATTATATAATTATATTTATCTTAAAATGACTTAAATCTCAACAATAAAAATAAAATGGCTTGCTTTATGACATCCTTATTCAAAATAAATTAACCGAAATATTGTTTCAATAATTTTCATTTAAAATATTTTTCTGTTAAATTTTATTTTATAATAATTTAATTAATTCGTTTTGTATTTAATTAAGATAATCCTATTGATTATATTTGTTATTACATAAACATGCACTCTGAATTTTTATTTTTCGTACAATAATCTGTATTTTTTGTTTTACTGTAAAAGATTTCCATATTTATTGATCATAATGTTTGATAATTATTTATCTTTATCAAGGGATAAAGACATAAATTGTTTTCTTTTTATTTTTTGATACCATAAAGATAATGATATTCTCCAATGCATTCAGCATTCCTTTACTAATGTCCAGAATGCTCTTTTCTTTCAAACGGAAAAGAAATTCTGAAATTTTTAAACACTAGTTCAGTTAAACCTTTGAATTTTTGGTTACGAAAGAAGAGAAAATGAATTAGTAAAAATTAGTTCGAAAAAAACTGCAATTGAAAGCCTCAAAGGAGAAAAGAGTAAACGAGATCGTAAAGCTTTATAAAAGTTATTGAATGATTTGGATATTTCTTATGTAAAATTATAAGCTCACATTAACAAGTCACTAATATCTGAAGAACTAAATTAAAAATTGTATCCTATTTAAAGTAAAAAAAATCTCAGGTATAAAGAGACAGTTCTTATTAAATCCAAACAACCAACAAAGAGAAAGCAAGTGAAATTGTTTTGTGATAGTGAAAATAAATGTTTCTTTATAATCAAAAAAGCAGGATATAAAAAATTGCAACATAAAGGTAAGTTGTATTCATTTGTGAATCTTTTGAAAATAAAAAATTTTAATTCTTATTTGAGAGTTTTTTAAAGTTTACAAAGGCTTGTAATTGAATTTGGATTGTGATTTTGTGTTTCGAAATTAAATCAAAGGATTTTCCAGGATTTCAGAAATTTGAATAAATACATCTTAAAAACTATAGAAAAATTATCATAAACAATAAATTAAGACAGATTGAAAAGGAGTATTTCTTAACCGACAAGTCTCATTTTTTGTTTTTAACCCCTCAACGCACGTTTTTTTATACAACGGCAAAAATAAATAATCCTTTTGTTTATTATTGATAATTAATATATAGACCTATGTCAATTTATGATTACACTGCCCGAGATACAATCGTTAGTGAATCTTGAACAAAACTTTATATTTCGTATACCCGAGTCTCTCTCGGGCATGCACAAATTTGCCAGTAACATTTACCCGAGTTACGCTCGGGCATGTGCGTTAAGGAGCTAATAAACTTTAAGCATGAAGCAAAGACTTATCATATTCTTTACTAATTATGTTTCTAAATAAACACTATTACGTCATAAACAGCAAATGAAGAACTTTTAAATAAATTTGATTATTTTTCTAATAAATTGCTAAATTATAGCAAACAAAATAAGTTTAATTGATAACTCTAATATTTAATATATCAATGATTTTCTTATAATATCATACATGTTTTAAGCATTAGAGAAATAGGAATAATTTAACATTTCATTATAGTAGTAGTATGATGTGAGCTCCCCAGAACATGAGCTCCCCGCGACACATATACCCCCACCCCCCTCCCCCCCGGGAAAAATTTTTTTTTTAAATTAATTGGTCCAGAGGGCTCACACTTTTTTCATCCCAAAAATTAATGTTCCGGCCAACTGATTTTATTGGACGATAGCTCATCTTAAAGCTCAGTGCATGACCTTTAAGATGAGTTATAGATTCCTATCATACGATGACTCATCACATTTTTAGAACAAAGACAATGACTCATCCTATGACTCACCTTATTTTTAGAATGATGCCTCTTATTTTTAGAACGATGCCTAATATTTTTAGAACGATGCCTCATATTTTTAGAATGATTACGTCATTATTTTAGAACGATGCCTCTTATTTTTAGAATGATTACGTCATATTTTTAGAACGATGCCTCATATATTTAGAACGATGCCTCATATTTTTAGAACAATGCCTCATATTTTTAGAACGATGCCTCATATTTTTAGAACGATGCCTCTTATTTTTAGAATGATTACGTCATATTTTTAGAACGATGCCTAATATTTTTAGAACGATGCCTCTTAATTTTAGAATGATTACATCATATTTTTAGAACGATGCCTAATATTTTTAGAATGATTACGTCATATTTTTAGAACGATGCCTAATATTTTTAGAACGATGCCTCTTAATTTTAGAATGATTACATCATATTTTTAGAACGATGCCTAATATTTGTAGAATGATTACGTCATATTTTTAGAACGATGCCTCATATTTTTAGAATGATTACGTCATTATTTTAGAACGATGCCTCATTATTTTTAGAACGATGCCTCATTATTTTTAGAACGATGCCTAATATTTTTAGAATGATGCCTCATATTTTTAGAACGATGCCTCATATTTTTAGAACGATGCCTCATATTATTATTATTATTATTATTATTATTATTATTATTATTATTGAAAAATCTAAAATATGGTTTACACACACACAACCCATTAACCATTATTATTATTATTATTATTATTATTATTATTATTATTATTATTATCAATATTATGATTATTATTAACAATATCAGTCAAAAACCTAAAATATTTTTACACACATACACAACCCATTAAACTTTATTATTATTGCAAATATTAGTGAAAAACCTAAAATATTATTTACATACATATACAACCCATTAAACTTTATTATTATTATTATTATTATTATTATTATTATTATTATTATTATTATTATTATTATTATTATTATTTTTATTATTATTATTATTATTATTATTATTATTATTATTAATATAATTAGTCAAAAACCTAAAATAATTTTTACACACTAAGTTATGGGGTAGAGAATTATTATATGTTTGCAGTATTCTGTGTTTGCCTTTACAGGAAGTTGTCAATAAGGAGCGATAATTTTACATACATTCTATATACACATACCTTGTTTAACATGGGTGTATATACTCCTAGTCTATCCGACAAAATATTCTGTCCCCCTATGGGTATTGCTCATATGGGTACTACTAACACTCAACATGTCGAAAGGGTTTTCGATTTTAAAGCATATTATGGTTTATTAAGGTTAGTAAATAAAACTTATAACACCTACTATTTTTAATAATATTTAAACGATAAAAATCAAGACAAGAGAGGACAAGGCAAAGTTTATGCATTTAGTATTGCCAGGCCTAATGAGCAGTGACCAAATATCTGTGCCTGAAAGACACGGTGGATATTTGTTCGCGTCCACAAGGGTCGTCTGTGCCTCCCCCAAGTGGAGTCAGAAGAACCTGGGCATTATAGCTTTCCATACGGAACATTACGCCTAGCATGGGTAGTCAACTACCAGCACATTCAAAACGTATAATTTCAAAATACATGCGTCATTGGCACTATAACCAAATTAATTAATGTTTTCACTAACAACAATATATATTTACAGAGGCCTCCCACTAGTTGGATTACAACCGCCCACCACGACGATCAGCTTGTAAATATATATTAATTAAGGGATAAAGAGGACCCACCCAACCCTATTATATTTAATTTACAAAAAGGTTTCTCTCTCTTCTGTTGGTTATCTATCTCAAAATTATTATCTCCATCGGGCCATTTGGAATACATCTTGCAAATTGGACGTATTTCTTAGTTTCTGATGCGGCGTCAACTCTCATTGCTAAAATTTGTATTGATTTAAAAGCAATTAATTTACATTATCTAACATTTTATCATCACAGGCTTGATAAATTAGGCAACTGTTATTTGTGGTATACTTTATCAATATAATTTCTTTATCAATTCCCACCATAAAACACAGATACCTAAATATAATATATATTTTAAAGAATTAATTCATGTCTTACATTCGAAATCTTTCATATTCTTCAGATATGACGAGTACTTTACTTAATTGCTAAAACATCGATTTTTCCCATTTTTCTTTACATTCGTTGAAAGAAAGTTTACATAATTTAAGTCTGATAAGTAAACATTCATGTTGAAGGACACCCACAATCAGCTAATTCATTTAAAAAATCCAGAACATAAGTCATTTAGTGTTTCACCATTTTGTCTGGTTCATCTTCTTCATAATCATATAATTCATGTTTTAATAAGAAATCTCTAAATCCAGAACATAAGTCCTTTAGTGTTTCACTATTTTGTCTGGTTCATCTTCTTCATAATCATATAATTCATTTTCTTCATTACTAAGTAAAATAATTAAAATATTGTAGTAAATTCTTTATTTACTTACTTTATGGATACTAAAACGAAAGAAATAAAGTTATATGAAAAGTTTATTTAATTAATTTAAATTTAGTTATTTAAAAATATTTAAACAATTTAGTTATTTAAGCATATTTAAACATTATTATATAGTATAATTTTATATAATATTGTAATATTATAATTTTATGTATTCTAAATTTATTAATAAATACAGTATAATTTTATATAATATTATAATATTATGTACACTTATATATCCTTCATTTAATTTTTTAAATTCAAAAATTTATAATGAAGATTCTTTGAATTAAAAAATATTCTGTTAGTATTTCCAGGTAGAAAACAATGAATTCAATAATTAAAATCTTAATTTTCATGTTATATATTTAGGGTTGTGGCTAGAAGTTAATCGCCATCTAATCGTTTGTTCAGTTATCACACTGTTCTCAATTTCGCTAATTTTTGTTCAAAAAATTCTATTTTCATAGGTATATTAAAAACATTTAAGGTATCCTTCAGTAAAATAATATAGTATTTTTGAGTATGTTTTAGTTAATTTATAAATAACAGTATTTTGATATATCAATAAAGACCATATACTCCGAGTTTATCCGACAAAATATTCTGTCCCCCTATGGGTATTGCTAGCAAAGGTACTACTCACATTCAACATGTCGCAAGGGTATATTAATCATTTAGAAATTCTTAGGTAATTTAGTGAGATGATCAGAAATTCGTGAATATTTTAAATGTAACTTTACACTTATGTCGAGTGACTAATTTATTGGTTAACTTTGTAGTCATTTAAAGCAAAAGGTAATTTATTCATCTAATGTTCGTTACAATAGTTAATAATATGAGAAAAACATGGTCATTATTCATTGATAATTTTAAATTCTTTATCATTTGGAGTAAATTTGTTTGAGGCAAAAATAATTAAAGGAATCATAATTGAAATATGGTTATCATTTAACCAATTAAGGGGCTTATTAGTTAGAAATATATATTATAAAGTAACAATTATTTGCTAATTTAATGAGATGATCATTGGGGGTAGTATATCTTTGCGAGAAATTTAAGATGTTTGAGTAACCAAAACATGGATATTTTGTGCGATCAATTTATGAATATTGGTTAATTTTGTTATTTTTAGTCATTTAAAATAATATTTAGCAAAGGTAATTTAGCAAAATATCATTTATCCACCCGATAACAATATTCCTTCAATAGATTAACTGATATTCAACCTATTTAATTTCTGGAAATATAATTAAAATCATAAATTTCCTTCAATAAAGATCACTTTTCTTTAGTTGTTTTCCAACTCTTTTAAGTCAATATTTCTCAAGTTTTGGCACTGATATCCCCACAATGAATAAAATAACTTCTTAAATAAAATAATTTAATGCAATAACCATTGATATCAATTAATTCTAAAGATTTCAAATTTCTCATTGTCAAAACCAAGTAATATTCATTAACCATTAATAAACCGTGGATAATTAATAAAAACTGGTTCTAAAGTAAAACATAAATCTAAATTACTGTGCAATAACATTCATCACAACCTCTAAAACGATATAATTTCACAGGAACTATTCATAGCTGACTATTTCCCTTGAAAATTTGATATTTTACCAATAAGAATATATAAATATTCAAAACATTAACTGATCCCTCACCAAATATTTCTACCCCTTTAAACACCTTAAATCGTATATATTACCATCTTAACCTTCACTAAATCCAACCGAATATAATTTCACCCACTTGAGCCCTTTAATATATCTTAAAATCCATAGAAAATTCTTCAAAATATGAATTTTATTTAATTGTTACAAACATTCTTCCATTGAAATAATTTAGTAGCTAAATTCAAAGAGCTCAGTAAAAGATCAAAATTCGCTAAAATGAATATTTCCTACAAATATTTCACCACATTCACCATCAAATACCTAACTAGAGATGAAATATATTGATTGATCATCGATTGGGCTAATTATAGCCATTATAAAATGATATATCTTTCAAACTAAATCACAAATTTCAGTATATTTTACATTAATTTTCAAGTAGATTTCAAATATATCATCATCATGATAAAATTAGCTGGTTTCAACTTTAGATTTTCAATATTTTAAAGTTCATCAATGTGTAAATATCCTTAGAAAATATATGAAAAAATTATTTAGTCGGACTATTTTGAGTTGTCGGTGAAGCCATTTCAATCGAATAAACTAACAAAAAGAACCTTATTAAATTGGATAGCTAGAATATTCGACCCGCTAGGGTTTCGGAATGCCTGGAATCGATTGGGATGATCCATTGCCAATGGAAATAGAGATAAGTACAAAAGGTTGGTTTGAAGAAATGAGCTTAAAATATCTAGATGTTTAATTTATTCTGTGAATAACGTATGCAGCGTTCATATATTATCCGATGCCTCTGAAAAGCTTACGGAGCGATAGAGTATTTAAGAAAGCAAACTAACGAATAAATTGAGACTAGATTTATAGCGGCTAAGTCAAAAGTTGTTCCAGTTAAAATGATTAGTACTTCTAGGATAGAATTTCTTGGATCTTTTGTTGGGTTAAAACTCGCAAAAAATGATATCGAGAGCGATAAATTATGATATCCTTTTTGCGAGTTTTAACCCGACACAATCTCTGACATTTATTTTCCTTCATGGATTAAATTTTGATTCTTTATGGAAATTCCCTCCTTTCTATAAATTTTTCTTTTGAGCTCGTGAATTGATAATTCTAATTTCATTTCACTCATGTCAACGTTGCCACTCAATGTTCTTATGAATATTTTTTTTATTTAAAGGGGTAGGGTATCCCTTGGTAACCTTCGGGACCCATTACGGGGGTGCAGTTAAATGGCAAAATTAGTACTCTATCCCAAAGAATTTTATTACAATAAATTTTAAAAATCAGGTCATGGCAAACTGTAATCATACCATCTATCTTCTGATTTTTCACTGATTGGGCTATTGATAAATTGGCAATGTCTTCTGCGTTTGAGGATCTCGTTGTCCATTTCCTTGATCTGGGCCGTAATTTCCTGAATTCTAGTGTGGCCCCCGAAGGGTATTAGCTTAATTAATTAAACACCCAGACAAACACACTCCATATAATTTAATTAATTACACACACATTCTATATAGTTTTAGGAGATATATTTCTAATTAAAATTATATTATCTTAATTAACTTATTCAAACATATTATGACTATACTCTGTACAAAAATACCCGAGACCCAAATTACGCTTGCTATAATGTATCTTTTTTGTTGATTTAATTTTGTGGCCGACTGCTGATCACTTGCAAAGTTTTGGGCGGGGGAGTTCACATATACATAACCATAGTGGCTCACTGCAGACACAAGTGAATTTTTGGGAAAGTCAAAATAGACTTGTGTAGCCCCCTGCCTTCATGTGTTTTTAACAAGGGGTGAAATATACCCTAATATAATGCATTATTTGCATTAGCTTAACTATGCTCTCCACTGCCGACTGCTTCAAATTGACATTATGTACTTGATTTCAAAACATGTGTGTAGAATTATATGAATGTAATATGATATGTAACAATACAAAAAATTATTAAATTTCTTAAAAAATTTTGTTTGATTTAAATTTTAAAAATCTTTGTATTGCTTTAAAATAAAATATATTTTTTAATAAAATACTTTTTTAAAAAATTTTAAATATATTTAGTTTATAATTTTTGAAAGTTTTATAATTTTTCGAATAAGCGTTTTAGAATCTAAATAATGTTTTTATTTCTACATGATAATCATAGTGGATTTATCGAAATATAAAATTTAAATGATGTTTGATTGGTGTTTTCAAATATTATTAGTATTATTAATATTATTTAAATATTAAAACAATATTTTTTATGATATAATAATACATATAATTTCATGTGGTCCTTGGGGCTGCACGAGTTTGATGAATTGCTTTAAATTAATGACTTTGAATCTCTATGATGTTGAACTATGTTTATGATTTTTAATATATTGTAATTTTCATTTTGTTAAATAATGTACTTTCCCAGAGTTCTTTGCAATTGGTGGTTTCTCATTATTTTATATACAATGTATTTTGAAAAGTAGAAGCATCAGCAAGGCCGTGACAAGGCATTATTGCGCCCTGTGTGGTTCTATATCTGGCGCCCCTAAAACCCGAATCCAAATCAGCCTACTATAATAATTATAATATTCATGTTGAGATTGGTAATTATGTATTCATCTCCAGCTATTATAATAGGTATTAATGCTCTTAAAATTCGGTTGCTAATTGAAAAAATGGGAGGAGCTTGTTTTGTGGACTAACACTTTTCAAAATACACACCTATAAAGCCACGCTAATGGACCAGTCCAATCAACAATGTTAAAGATAGGCTAGTTAGTGTGTCATTTTTTTTGTGCAGGTCATTTGATAATTTTTTTTATTTATATTTTTTGTTATTTTTTGGTAACATTAAAAAAATGTTACATTCCAATTTTGCGCCCCTTTCAGATGTGCGCCTTGTGCGACTGCACCGCTCGCAACACCCTTGTTACGGCCCTGAGCATCAGATTGAATGCATGTGGGTAAGTGAAGCTATGTTGTGATTTGACTCCATAAGACGTAGCATTATTTAAAGAAGGAAATTGTTAATATATTTAATGTTTATCACTTTGTCCTAATCAGGACGTTCCAAAAATGTTTGTTTAGAAAATATTTGATAAAGAATTTTATAATACTTAATTTGTATAAAAATCATTTTGCTATAATGTTATGTATTTTTGTTGAATGAAAAGAATTTTTTATGGAAGTAATATTACATATTAACAGTACAATATTACATTAAATTCAAAGATTGCTTTTTCAAGGTAAAATGTGACAACAATTTAGACTCCAAGAGTATAGCATGGTATTGAAGTCAGCAGAAGAGAAATCACATATGTTTTATATTATCTAGTAATGGTTTTGACTTTAGAGTTGGTACATTCAAGAATGAAAATATCTCGATATGGAACTCTTCCATCAGCATATAATTACGGAAAGATAAACATACGAATTTATAATTATTATTTTTTCCGTATGTTCTTATGGCATGTTATTTACTATGACTATTACTATATTTTTACTATTACTAATACTATTACTATTACTATTACTATTACTATTACTATTACTATATTTTTACTATTACTATTACTATTACTATTACTATTACTATTACTATTACTATTACTATTACTATTACTATTACTATTACTATTACTATTACTATTACTATTACTATTACTATATTTACAGAGATGTCAAAGATCAAAAATATCTTAGGGCAAACTTTTTCATAATAATTTAATATTTAAATTTCACTGTTAGTTTTTGTTGATGTGAAATGATAATTTTAATCAATCTTTTTAATTCCATTATTATTATTTTCTTACTGCGAAATGTAACACAAATTAGGGAATGAATTTTTATCATCTGTTTGTAATATTTTGTTAATGTTTTTACTTTCATTAAAAATTATTAGTTATTAATTACATTGTTTCAATGTTTAAAGAAATTTTATTTTAAAATTATAATTAAGTCTTATTTATTTAAGAGATTTTTATTTTTGAAAAATAATAATGATTGTAGACAGAATGAACAGTGATACGTCTTGCAATATTTGAAAATTAATTTTAATGAGATAAAATTTGTAAAATCTTTTATGATTAGTCACATATTGTTTTAACACTCAAAATTTCATTTATCTTCATTTCAATTATAGGCCAATGCTTGTTCTTTTCCTATTTAACACAATTGGAAAATTAAAAGCAGTGCCACAAATCTTTGCTCAGTAGGAAAAAACATTAAAGATAGATGAAATTTAAAATTAAAAAGCGATAAATTTTATTATAGATAAAATATTTTAAATAAAATAAAAATAAAAATTCTTAATTATAGAACTTTCACATATTTAAAATTTAATAAAAACGAAAGAAAATAACTGGCTGAACATATACTTTTTTAAAAGAGATGACATTATAATATTTATAAATTAAAAAAAGCATATATTCATTATATACGTCTTTCGTTTTGTCTCGATTTTTTTCAAAATGTATAATTGAGTTAATTCTTTGTGAATTATAAAATAATTTTGAAATAAAAATTAAAATAACCTGTGAAAGTTTACTAACAATTAAAATTTATAAAAAATTATTTCATTTTATATTATAATATTTATATATTGGGTATTGAAATACGAAAAAGGTCAAAAATTAAAGTTAATTTTATTGGTTAAAACTTAAATTATAATTAAGATAATTAATTTCAATGACGCATGCTGGAAAAAGGGTAAGGGAAGGTAAAATACATTTGAAATATTTCCTTGGGCTTCTCAAAATCAAAATTCATTCCTTCAAATATAAGTAGAGATCAAATATTTATGCCGCAATTAATTTTCTTCAATTTCGGTACCTTTGTAAGCCAAATAGTAAGTCTTGATATCCTTTTTATTTCTCACTTAAATGACAAAAGTATTTTATTTATTTCAAATTCTCGGTAATCAAGAAATATTTATCAAAACGTTTTTAATTTTAACCAGTCATCTAATCCTAATTATAGTTATTTAAATGATTTATTACCTAACTACTCTTAATTAAAACAACCAATCTTGTACTGACAAGTTAAAATTTGATCTTGCAATGCCATATGTAATTCTTTTATGCACTTTGTACGTAATGACGTCCAGATATAGTAATTTGCAATCATAATAAAAACGGGTATTTCCAGTTATGATTGCAACAAAATAAACTTTCCAATATCAAGACTTTTTCATAGTACAGTAACCTCCCGTTTAAGTACGCAAAACATGTGGTACACATCCCGACTTAGTGAGCATAAAAAAATATAAAAAACTTGGATCAATATTTATTATGCAAAAAATTAAAGAAACCCGAGTAAAATTATTTTACAAAATGGAAAACAGATAAGATAAAAGTTAACTATTAAATAAAAAGAAAAAAGACAGCACGGCAACATTAAAGCCTCTGTTGACGGATGCAAATAAAGAGGAGATGATTATGCTTGTATTTCGTCATTTGCAATTATTTGAAGATGGAAGTATTCGATTTTCGGAAATGTTTGATATGATTCCCATTGATGAAAAGTGGTTTTATCTAACTGAGGAACAAAGCCGTTACCTTGAAACAGAAGAGGTTGAACACATCGCCAAGCAAAATCAAAAAGGTTCATAACAAATGTGATATTTCTTGCAACTAAGCTAGATTTGATGCACATAAAAATGAATGGTTTGATGGCAAAATTGGAATTTGGCCATTCATAAAAATGGAACCTGCAAAAGAAATAGCAGAAATCGTAGTAGAGGCACTTTCGTTTCCACACCCTTTGTTGTTGATAAAAAGGAGTACCGCAAAATGGTGATTGAAAAGTACTTTCAGCAATTAAATCTAAATAGCATGGAAATCGAATAGAACAAAGAAACACGATTTTTATTCAACATGACAACGCTAGACCTCATATTTCACAAGACAAGTCAGAATTTGTCCAATACGCAACAAATGATGAATTTGATATTCGATTGATATGTCAACCACCTAATAGCCACGATACGAATATCTTGGATTTGGGATATTTTCAACTAATTCGTCTAATTTAGATGACGTTATCAAATTTCTTGGACAATTTTTTAATGACATGCCTCATGATTCGTTGAATAAAGTTTTTTTATCTCTCCAAAATTATATGATTGAAAGCATCAAAGTCAATGAAGGAAACAATTACAAGCATCCACATATGGCCAATGATCGTCAAGTCATCAATGGTACGATACCTGTATCTTTAGAAGTAAAAGCAGAAATATTAGCATATGCTCTAATCAACTTTTTGACAAAATTAGTTTTTATAGAAACATATACAGTAATATGGGACAAGTTAAACGGAGAAAACTATCCAGTATTATGGAATAGAGGGAGTATTTTCTATTATCATTTCGATGTTTTTATAATGACTCCACAATAAATATATTTTTATAATAAAATAAAATAATTATTAAAATAAATTTGCGGAAACGAATGGAAATGCCAGCAGAAATAATTTGAAAAATGAGAAAATTATTAAACAACAATTAAAGAAAATATTATATGAATTTAAAATGCAATTTGAAAGTAGAAGAAAGATTTCAAATAATATCTGAAACTTGGAATATGTTCGAATGATCGGAAATTTGATGAAGTTTCAAAATTAAAGGACGATTTTTTATTAATGAAATTTATATTATTTAAATAAATATTTTTAATCACCTGATATTGACAAAAATAATTTATGGAAATAAAATAATTAATTACTATTTAACAAAGTAACATTTAAAATTAAGTAAAATTTAGTCTGAATCTCATAATACAATCATTGTTTATTATAGAAATCACTGAACTGATGCTTAGGATTACATAATGAAGGTTCAGTAAATTTTCATATTAATTAATTTACAATCCATATAAAAACAGAATCAAAATGTAATATATCATTGCATGAATTTCAATCACTAATATTTAGTAAAATAATAAATTAATTCTGCTGAAAATTGAAAATAAATATTAGAATTGAAATATCATAATAGATAAAAAACCAATCACAATTATGAAATGAATAATTTGTTTAATTATTCATAAAAATTAACAAATTTAATGTAAACAAGTAAATTCATACAATTAAAACAAATTTACATTTCAATTTACATCTTTTGTTAAAATATACTATTTATTTTACTATTTATTTATAAACATTAAATTTAAAGTTATATCACATTTAAATTTTAATTATTTCTAATAATTTCTAAACCATTAAACTTTTGAAAAATTCCAAGAAATTTAATAAATCTGAGAAATGATAAATATTTGTTTTAATATAAAATTATTATTATTATTATTATTATTATTATTATTATTATTATTATTATTATTATTATTATTATTATTATTATTATTATTATTATTATTATTATTATTATTATTATTATTATTATTATTATTATTATTATTATTATTATTATTATTATTATTATTATTATTATTATTATTATTATTATTATTATTATTATTATTATTATTATTATTATTATTATTATTATTATTATTATTATTACAAAAGTTTTTATTGTTAAAACTTTAATTACACCTATTATTTATTGCATTTGCTTTTCACTTTAAGAAATATTAGCCAAATATATTGTGTATTTTTATGTGACTGAAATTGAATAAACTAAATTTTCTATCAAATTTCTTTAACAACTTACAGAATTTTAATCAGAAAATAAAATATAATTTCTTGCGTGCTTATTATTTGCAATCAATTAGGAATTAATTGTCTGAATGTCTGAATGTCTATTTTGTTTGTTAGGACGAGAATTTCAGGAAATCTGCATTAGTCAATGCTTGTAAATACCTTACAGCTATTGTCGTAAATCTACTGTAGTTAAAGGTATTTTATGTTTATTGTATTCTGTGCGTTTTAAGAAATAATATGTGGTCATTGTAATATTATTTGATGTAAATTACATTAAAATTGACTCGACAATTGGAAGTTAAAATCAACTTGAAAACAAAGGTTGAAGTTTTACAAATTTTATTTTACAAAGATTTCGTCAATTAAACAAATTCATGTTTCTTTATTCTATTTATTAAAGCACTGTCTTCACTAAATTTGTTTTATTTTGAAGTTTTATTACTTTTTTCTTTAAAAGCAAATCTTCGAAAATTATTTTAATTTAAGAAATATTTTTCAAAACCAAATAATAACTTTAAATTATTTAATTATTGAAATTTTCCAAAATGACGGAAACCCAGACATAGTTTTAATTTTAAATTTAATTGAAAGAATTGTATTTTTTTAATTTAGTATTTTAACCTTTTCAAGTGAAAAGTGAGAAAAAATATTTCGGAGAAAATAATAATACATTTAATAAATGTCAGCAATATCATTTATTTTATTTGTTCATCTTTGATTTGTTTTACTTATTAAGACTATTAAGCAAATTAATTTTTTTAAATAAATACTCAAATAAACTCGGTAAAGATTTGATTAATAAAAAGCGCCATTCGTACATCTTTTTCACTATATATTTCGATAGCATCACTATCATCATCATGTTACCTACATTCACGACGGATGAATATATATATTTCTAAATTATTTAACCTAACTATTATTAATATACATCAACATACAAAAATTTAATTAAAAACATTCAACACACAAGTATTCACTGCATTCTGCAAATTGATTTTACACCTAATTCCGAAATTTAATAACTTCTATAATCTAAAAAAAAATCAATAAATATATATCATAGGAACACACAAACTTACCTGTGTGTAAAAATTTATTGTTTCGAAATTTAGTAACTTTATTATAGGTTTTGTGAAGGTGAGTGAAAAATAACTGAACACACCAACACAAAACACATAATGAAAAATGCATGCGAAATTCTTATATAGGTTTTTGTTCCGAAATAAATAACTGTTAACATATTGTTAAAATATAATTATTTTAAAATTATTAAAAAATGCAAGAAAATACTTTTAATTTAGATTCCGACAGTTCTACCTTGAGCTTTAGAAAAAAAGAAGAAAATACAATGTAAGTTTTATTCATTAAATTACAAAATATTAAAATATTTTATAGTATGTGTGAAGGCAGCATTTCAAATATTGAAGGTCCTTCGAGATCTTTTGATTTACAGAAAGAGAAAAGCCATCGAAAATGAGCTGCAGAAAGAAGATTATAAAAATTTAAAAAACTATTTCATTCATGTACGCCGATTTTTTCCTAAATGTCTTAAAAAATAAATGTGTTTGTGATTACTTTATTTATTTATAAATATAAAAATATCTAACTTACATTTTAGCGAAATAATTCCATATTAATGCATAAAATATCATAAATTTCCTAAAAAAACACCTGAAATTTAATTATTAATATATTTATAAATGATAAATTATAAATGATGACTAACAGTAATATTTAAGAACTTGAATAATGATCTCATAATTATATAAAATCAAAATTCAATTCTTAAAATATACTTGAAATTAAAAAAATTACCTGAAAACCATTTTTGTTGCTAATAAATTATTGAATAAATGAAATTGAGTAACTTCATTTTCACGTAAATGGTGACTCACTCAACTGGTGTGCACACCAACGTGAATTATAGAGGTTACTCAATTTCGGAATTGGGTGTAGGATTAAAAGTTCTTATCAATAATGCTTCACATATCACACGCTCAAAACAAATATCAAAACTTTTTGATAAGATTTTAAAATCAGACATTCCTAATTCACTCATACAGACTTTATTGTGATCCTTAATATTGGACACTCCCTTCGGTCGACAGTGTTCTTGAACTCGAGTACAGAGATGACGGGAAGTATGTAATTGTTAAATTCCTTATTACATAGAAAAATTATTTGATCATAGTAATAGTAAAAATAAATTTTAATTAATAATCAACAATTACTAGGTTAAATAACGAATCGGTAAAGCTAATAATTATGACAAAATAAATAAAAGTTACATTTAAGCAAACAATGTTCTGAAGTTGTTGAAATGTAATACTTAAAATAGTTGTAATATTTCCCAAAGAGTAGTTTAAAATCAAAGCCTAATAAAATCAAACTTACTTATCAAAGGTTTAAACTATTTATTAAATATATGGTTTAATTAAACAATTATTTATTTTAAAATGAAGAATGAATTTTTTTTTAAATCAGAGAAACAAGTTCAACGACAAAACTTTACGTTAATCTCTGTCTGCAGAAATTATAATACTCCCAAAATGTTGTTGTTAAATTCGTAATAAAACGACGGGGAAAATAATTTTCCAAATAATTAATTCATGGTGTAAAAAAGACAAATTCAGTAGTGAATTTATTATTCAAACTAATAGTAATCTTTATAAATTAATTAATTTTTGATTTGTCTTCAAATATTTTTTGGACTTTTGATTACGCTTATTAATTCATTTCTTGTTCTTCACAAGAAAATTAATCATTCATTTATTTTTATAATTGTATTTTAAAAAGTTGATTTTAATACTAATAAATACAGTAAATAATCTCTATTTATCAGCAACAACATTGTTCTTAATAAATTAACAAAGAAATTGTTGATTAACATCATATAAATATCAGAAATTTGTTTAATGTTTATTAATAATGCATTAATGTTAGTTTTTATTACAAATCTTACAAAATAATCTTGTAATTTAACTCAAATTTGACAGGGAAATTTTTAATAACCTTGAATACAATAAATTCTGGTTTATAATGAGTTGCTCTGTCGGTTCTTTTATTTAGCAATTTAAAAATGTTTGACATAGTCTTGCCCGATCAAACAACACCTTCAACAATTTAAACATTTTTTATGGAAAAGATACACAAATCTTAGTCTTTCCAATTATCTTTAATCAGTGTACAAATTTACAGCCTTATTGCCTTTAAAAATCTCATATTCTTCCAGTTAAACAACACCTAGTTACAAATTCCATTCAAATAAAACAATAATTAATTTTATTTTCAAAATAATATATTTATGAATATGCTCAAAATATACTTGTATTTTATATTACATATATAAAATTTCGTAATTACAGTTTTAATTAAACAAAGGCAAATTAGGTTTTACAATAATTATTATTTAATAATATTTACCATAATAGTAATAACAAAAGAAATAAACCGACAGTGATATTAAGTGACTAAAATATAAAAAGAAAATTCAAAAAAAATTCAAAAACTTGAATTTTCAAGCATGATCGTTTTATGATCTTTATGATCTTGGCGATTAAATAAAAAAATTAAAATAAACGATAAAATGGAGAATAAAAGTAGGTAGATAATGACCCTCTGCATCAGGTGTACCACTTCCCTCTAATGCTGTGTCTCTATGGGTATAGACGGTTAATGGGATTTTCCAAGATATTTTTAAATTATTACCCTAATTTGTCAGAAGACATCGTTTCTTAAAACATGTTACCATAAATATTAATTTATTTCTTTAATTTACGTATTTTTTAATTATTACCCTAATTCTCAGTCGGCATTGCATATTCAAAATATTTTACCATAAATATAAAATTTATTACTTATTTTGAATTATTCCTTAAATTTACTCTATTTTTAAATTATTACCTTAATTTCTCACATGTCCTCGATCCTTCAAAATATCTTACCATAAATTCCTGTACAAAATTCCGTCAGACCTAAAAAATACGTAGACTTTTATAACTTGAGCTTAAATCTGTGTAACAAAATCCTGGAACCTGAAAAATACTTATACTTTTCATCGTGAAAAATATTTAAGTAAAACATTTTTTTCTTCATGAATATTTGACTTGAAAATGAGTAGTATGTAAAGCTTTAGATTTTTTAAAAATAAACTGAACTTTTTTATTTAAAAATAATTTTAGTGTTTTTTATCGAGAAATAATACTTAGGGTTTCTCATTGAAAATTAATTTTTATTCTTTTTAATTGAGAAAAAATTACTGAGACTTTTTAGCGAGAAATTATTTCTAGGCTTTTATATTGTTAAAAATATTTAGGCTTTGCTTTTTTAGAAAGAAATTATTTCTAGACTTTTTAACGAGAATAAATCTAGTTAATTTTGAACTAAAATATATTTTAGTCAAAAAATCCACTACACCTCTGCATCGTGTAAAAACTCATTATCCCTATGCACCCATCGGGAAAGGAGTACACCAGATGGTCACGATGCACAGGGATATAATATAAGATAATTGTGTTTTTTATGGATAATAATTAGATTACAATAATAATAATAATAATAATAATAATAATAATAATAATAATAATAATAATAATAATAATAATAATAATAATAATAATAATAATAATAATAATAATAATAATAATAATAATAATAATAATAATAATAATAATAATAATAAAATTTCAAAAATAAGTTAATGAATTTTAAGAAAAGCAAATTAAAATAAATAATCAGACTCTTTGTGAGGCTTCTCAAGTTTTTGCAAGTTTTAAAAATATTATTTCTAAATATTAAATTTAATTGCTAAAATGAAGATAAAAAATTTGGTGGAATAGGTAGATACTAACTCTCTCCAGCATTTTGTGAAAATGGATAAAAGTACTTAATTACTTTATATAGATATTAATAATCTTTACATTTGAACTATAAGTCAACGATTGCATTGTGGCGAATTTAGTTGGGTACTAGATGGACTTTATTTTATATTGGCTGAATGTTTAACTTTGAATCATGAATTTGAGATTATGTACTACTGATAAAAAGCTTCTAACCTTTACATTAAAAAATACTTTTAAAAAATCATTTAAAATTGACAACTTTGACGACATCTGGTACAAAACCTCCCAGAGACCTAAAAATTACTTAAACCTTTTTAATGAGAATTTATTTTAGGATTTTTATTGAGAGCTGAATTCCCGACACAAAAATCCCTGAGACTTAAAATGCCTCCACACTATTGTGTGATATTCACATACTTCAAATTGACATAAATATTTTAATTATATATAACTTAATTGCGTAATTAAAGATTAATCCGGATTAAATACATAATTACGTAAATAATCTAATGAGGGTAAGGGTAACAGTAGGATGCAAAGGGCCAATATCGACCTACTCTATCAATTTCATATAAACTTATTTTCTTATTAACCAATCATTACTGTTGAAATATGTAAATTTTTATTGGTTGAAAATTGTGAAGAAATTGGAATTTTGAAATAATATTCCATAATCTATAACTTTTCACAAAAAATGAATTCTTCAATTCAAATTTCGATTGTGTTTTTATTGGAAATTTTCATTTCTATCAATGGAAGACAATTGAAATCACTAAACAAAATTGATTTTGGTGAGGGCAAATTTTTGTCTGGTATTCCAATTAATTTATCGTCAAATTTATCGCCGGTTCGCGGTTATTTTGGAATTCGTTTACGCTTCATTGGGCAAAATCAAAAATGCTGTTTACACAGAAAATCGATTTGATCCTCCGGTGGCGTCGTTTTTCTACGAGGAATTTACTGGAGATTTTATTCAAGATAAATTTGGTCCGGTTTGTCCTCAAAATTTACCAAATATGACAGATTTTAATAATAACAGAAACAATTATAACTCTTATTGGCATCACATTAAAGGATATTACCATTTTTGGAAAATCAGGACGAAGAATGTTTGACTTTAAATATTTACGTTCCAGGTGAGATTTCATTTATATTATATATAAATAAACAAATATATGAATTGAAATTTGAAATAGAAAATTATATCTTTCTTTAAATTCTTAATATTGTTGTTTAAAACAATTTATTCTTGTAATGATATCAAAATCATTTCATTGATGTTTTTTTTAGCTTTTTAAACTTTCACCACAATAATTATTTACAAAATAATTCATGTTTTTTTCAGTAATTTTTAATAATGTATTAATACACAATTATGTGATAAAAATTTACAAATTAGTTTAAGTGAGAAATATAAATTTTATTTATGCAAATAATTATAAAATTTGAAATATATATTTTGTTTGAATTCGTCTTGTTATATATTATACTTAATTAAATTTACACGTACTTCAATTTTTTTGAAATAATTATTTTAAGATTTTATGCAATTTTTATCATTTTTAATAATAAAACGAAAATATATGTTAATAAAAATTACGCGGGATAGATTTAAGAAAAATACTTTATTCATTTATATTGTAATTGATATATCTTTTAATATATTTTGATGTCATTCTAACATATTAAGAATCATTTTAGGAATAATTTTAACTGCAGTTGCTGATTTGTATATCCTTATAAACATACAAAATCTGTTCATATGGATTAAATTAATTATTAAAATATTATTTAATATTAAAATTTGAAAATGAAACTTCATAAAAATAATAAAATTTTAAATATATCAATAATTTCTTTACAACTCCTATATTTTATAATCAGTCGAGATTTAAATTATCAAAATGTTAGAAAAAAAATTTGAAAGAAAAATTAAAGAAATCAAATAGAAAATTTTAAAATTTTGTTATTTTTATTTTGAAATATAAATACAGTAGATTTTATTAAAGTAAAATAAGAACTTTTTTCAAATTTCACCACTGATTTCTTTTCCATTGACATTGTATTTATTAAAAAAAGCTTGGCTATGAATCAATAAATATATCGAAGTTTTTTTTGATTTTCACAAATTTTCGGCACTCCCTTTTTCAAGTCATTTTGATTAAAGCCACTTGAAAAAGACAGTGACGAAAATTTGTGAATATCAAAAAACATCGATATATTTACTGATTCATAGTCAAGCTTTTTAATATATAAGTTTTTCAACGTTAAAAATTTGCAAGATGCATACATGAATACTAATAATGTAATAATTTATTTTTTGATGCTTTTTCTGCTTTTAACTCTTACAAAAAACGAACGATAGAATGAATGTACAAAAAATTCTTTTGTTTCATACGAGAAAATTTTCGCGCCATAATTGAATTTGAATTTTTTAATCTAGTATTCTGTGTTTGATTTCATTTTTAATGGATAACACTCAGAACTCATTGTTTGTGTTTAAAGTGGTGTTTAGTCATTTTAATAGGAAATTTGCAAGTTAATATACATTATTTTCATATTTTGCTAAAAAGACAACATTAAACATGGCATAATGGGAAATTATACATAGTCGTTCAGAAACTAACGAAAATGATTGTTGTTTGTGGCACTGCAAAAACCAATCAATTGGGAAAAATATCGTCTGAAAGTATAAACACATACTACATCAAGTGCAGTTTAGTCACAATGATCTAGCAAAGAGCCAACATCTTTTAATGTAAAAGAAACGAAAAAATAAAGGAAATACCAAGAGAAGGTGTCCTGTCAAAATAGCCTGAGACAAAATAGCTCCGTCAAAATTAGCTTTACAAGACTTATTTTTTTCCCTAAATTTATTAATAATAATAATAATAATAATAATAATAATAATAATAATAATAATAATAATAATAATAATAATAATGAATTTCAAGAAATAAGGAGTGTGATTATTTCCCATCTTACAAGGCTAATAGAAAACGATTTGAAGTTTTCAATAAAAAGAGCAGGGCTGGATTCGAGACCCAGTTTCTTTTTCAATTTCTGCAAGTCCAGAACTTAATATTTAGGAAAAAGAACAACTTATCGACATATCAACGAAACACTATACGTTCGTTTCAATACTTCATCATATGCCAAATTTTGGATGTCTCTTCAAAACGAATATACACAAAATATTGGAAAGGCTAAACTCACATTGCTTCCATTGGTTTCTACGTATTTGTGTGAGACAGGATTTTTAAAATTAGTGAATTATTATACACTGTGTATATCAAAACCTAGCAACGAGCAAGACTGGATCCGAAAGATGATATGAGAATTGCACTATCGACAATTGAACCAAATTTTGATCAAATAATATCTGAAGTACAGGCTCGCCCTTCTCACTAATTTTTTTTCGTAATTATAAATCGGAATTAGTGGTGTTTTTTAATTTTATGAAACTTTTATTTGAATGAAGTATATAAATATTTAATTAAATATTTTGTTTAAAATTTTACTTTAATTTATTAATAGGGAGCGTAATGTAATGTTATATTTTATTTTTTTTGTTTTTAACTAGGTTATGTATTTTTTGATGATTTTGTTCAGCGCGAGTCACGTTTTGAAAAGATAAAAAAACTATATACTATGGTAAATTATCGCTATACGAAAATCGATGACAAAATTGAAAATTGAAAAAAAATCAAACATTAAAGCCTTAATCAAACTACTTAAAAGGAATTTATTAAACATATTTTCTTTGGTGAAACTATCGAAACTATTAATTATGATTATTTTTTTATTTATGCTTTTGTGCTAAAAATAATTGTAGGACCCGATAGAGTCTCCGATAAAAAATGTGGCGGGACAATCGGGGTGCGTGTGTGTTATCAAAAAGTATTTTTTATTCGTGGGTCTACAATACCTAACAAAAAAAAATAAAATATAACAATACATTACAGGGAGGATAAACTAACCGTGCTCATAAAATAATTAAAATTGTGCCCAAGTTTTTATTAACAGTGCACATAAAATTATTGAATTTGTGCTAAAAATAATTTAAAAATGTGCTCAAAATTTTACAAAAGTGTGCTCAAAACATCTTTTAATTTTAATTAAGTGACAAAACACCTAATTTTTTAAGTTTTGGACACTTGAAGTCCGATTGTTCCCATTGTCGATTGGTGATTATCAATATATTTTGACCTTATATATTATGATGTGTTACCATTTTTTGTACATGTGGTTGCTGTTGGCTTTCTTGAAAAAATCTTTGGATGATTTGCTGATGTATGATCTCGTTTGAGTGACCAGTTTTTAGCAACATCAAGTGCTGTTTTTAAGAATTCTGACATTTACATTCTGTTCCGAAAAGTCGATTCTTTTTTTAGAGTGCTGTTAATGGACTCTAGGCCATTATTTGTGGAATGAATTTGTTATGGCATCAGCGGCATCAGCAATCAATCCAACGGACCCATGATTGGTAAATTGGTTGGTAAGTTGCTTAAAGTCCTACTTGCAGGCTTTCAAACATAAATTTAAAATCTTCTTGTCTTTCATTTGTGCACACTGAAATTCCAAATGGATGAAACACTTTATCCATGTCAATGATGCCACAAATAAGGACAGGAAAATTGTTCCAAATTAGTTTGTAAGTGCTGTTTGCATGAATGAACTTTGATATTGATGAGATTGATAACAAGCGTCTAGTTGTGACAAAAAATGAGAATGACTCTCTCTATCTATATTGAGATGTTGAATTTGTTGACTGGAAATGTTTGCTGTTCATCATCATTATCTATTTTTAGTTGATAAAGAATGAATGGAGAATCTAAGTCTTCTGTAATGGTTGCATTTTCCTAGATTTTGCGTTTCTCGAGATTTTGAATTTGACCCTTTTAAAGTTTGAAGAAAGTTAAAAAGTTGTCTATCATTTGGAATTTCAATTTCAGCTGGTAAAAGCTTATTTATAAACAAATTCTGGCTGATGAGTGTTGGTTTCTTGACTCCAAGTTGTAACAGGTTTTTGATGGTTTCCTTTGTTGCTGGATTAATCACTCTTTTGGTTATGTTTTCTAAGATTTCGTCATGATTGTGATTGCAGGCGGTTTTAAAGTGGACTACACTATGATTACAAGATTACAACGGTACAACTCTGCGTCCATCTTTGGTGTGATATGCTTTATCAAATGACCAAAGTTTGTTTCTTGAGAGCCATTCAAATGCTTGATCTCTAGGGTGGTTATTAACTGTGCACATAAATTTATTAATATGGAGGATAAATTCTCTTTGATAATTAATTTATCTACCCTATTAAATCTTTTTCGAGTTAAAATAAATCAATTTATGTGCCCAATTAATAAATCCATGAGCATAGTAATTTCTTGATGTCAAATAATTAATTAATTATTACATATTATAAATCCATGATCACAATCAAGTAATTCATTACCACAGTAATCTTTTTTTAAGCACATTTAATAATACTCCATGATTTTAATCATGTTTTTAAGTATTATTTCTTTAAAAGACTTTTGTAAGAAATAGTATAGATTTTTTGTAATTTAATGTAATTATTGTAATTAAATAATCATATTTTGTAATTGAAGATTTAGAAACAAATAATAATGTCTATTTGTTTTAAGGTGAATTATATCCAATTTATTGTCAAAATAAAGACCATGTCAATTTCTCCACGGTTAGTTGAAAAAACCAACTACTTATAAAGCAAAAGTAGTAACACTGAAAGATATAGATATAAAACACCAATCCAATATAAATTGTTATCTGCAAAATCAAATAATGAAAGCAAGACAAACACGTATTGGTAGCAATACCCATCAAATATATATAAATATATATATATATATATATATATATATATATATATATATATATATATATATATATATATTTATAACTTACAAATAATAATAACTAAGATTATGGGCTGGGAAAAACAAAAGTCTTGCATTTGGTCAATATAATATTCAATAAAAGTAAAATTATTATTATATCATCTTAGTTATTTTTTAATCAGCATTTATTCCCATCAATTCAAAGGCAAACATCATCAATATTTGACATCATTGTTGTAATTTTCATCAAAAAATTTTATAAATTTGTTGTTTTTCCCACTATAATGACTTAAAATAAATTTTGTTATATAAAAGATTTACAAAAATATATAAGAAATTATTCATCTGTAAAAACTGTAAAAAAAAATAAATTCCAACAAATTCAAAGTAAATGACAAAAATTGAAATAAATTGCATAAACATCATGAAATATCCAAATAAATTACATAAAAATCAAATTCAAAAAACATCAAGTTAAATAACCAAAACATAAATCAAAATATTTCAATTTCAGGTAATTACATCAAAAAATTTTGCATAGAATTAAAATAATTTATTTTTCTCCATGAATGATAAATACATGATAAATTTCACCGAAATGAAAAAAAAAACACTGGCTGCAGCGTAAACAACTTCAATTTTTAAAGTATTTTTATGCTTTTTGGTTGAAAATTAAATTTTGCTTATATATCATATCACTGAAACCCGATGGGAATTATTTATCTATGTGAAATGTAACCCAACCAAAAACGTTCGAGGATACCTAGGTTTAAGTTTGTTTAACTATTTGTTTCAGTCATACTCGTATTATTTCTATTCATCTAATTTTTCTCTTGTCGCTCACCTAATTTCCTCTTAGCATTTCTAATATATACAGGCCACAGAAGAGGGGGGGGGAGGGTCACGAGGGTCTTTTGGCATGGGCATCTTAATTTAGGGGGCCCCAAATAACACTATTTGATACTACACCAAACAATCAAAAAATGTTTTTTTTAATGTTTTTTTTACGTAGGGCAACAATTTTTTTTCTAAGATAAAATATAATTTAACTAAAGAATAGGAAACCTTATTTTTGGTGTTATTATATTTTCGCTTTTCCTGAGATTCTCATTTTTTTTCATTATTATATAAAATTATTATATAAAAGTTTATTAGCAGTTTGTCTTTGACGTTGTTTAAATGTTTTAAAGTTAAATTGTTTAAATTTGATTTTTTAAACTACATAAAATTAGGAAAACGGGTAATTATTTTTTTTGGCTTTGATTATTGATAATAAATAAAATAAATAAACTAGGGCGGTAATTGAAACATGAAGAGGACCTATGAAAGCGATGCCAGCAAAAGGCAAAAGAAAAAACTTCAGGAGTCAGCTATTAAAAGTTTAAAACCTATTTCACATTTTTTCAATACAGATTCATCAAATCAAGCAGAAAGGCCTGCAATATTTAATAATGAAGATTCCGCGGTTCAAACTACAGCAAATACAGTTAGAGAAATAGAGGAACTTGATGATAATACCATGGAAAACATTGAGAGTTTAATTACTGTGCAAAATGATGTAGTTTGTGCAATGGAATTACATGATGATAGCGTGCAACCTGAAAGTGAAATTGAAGTAAACATAATGTGTTCCGATATTGGAATGTTAGATAAAAATAACCAGGCTCAAATACAAGCATTTATGAAAATTACTCGGTTTGAAATCTCAAAAAATATTTCAAAAGATGCCGCCAACCGTGGATTTCCATATCGTTTACTTTCAAAGAACCTTTGCGAATGGAGAAACGTGTGATAGAGACTGGATATGTTGGAGCGTCAAAAACCAATCAATTTATTGCGCACCATGTTACATTTTGAATAACAATAGCATTTTTCATATTTAACGGATAAATTGTGATACACCATAAAAAATGGTTGGAAAAAGTTAAATGACCGGATACCATCTCACGAAAATTCTATTTTACACAAGGAAATGTATATTTCGTGGAAAAATGCACAAAAAGCTGCTTTGAATAATCGTGTATTAGATAACTTGCTGGTAAAAGAACTTAAAAACGAAGTCACATATTGGAAAAAGCTTTTGGAACGTTTTCTTGATATAATATTTTTTCTATCCGAGAGAGGACTAGCTTTTTTTGGATCTAATGAGCGCAATGGAAATCCAAGTAA
>CAUHTR010007718.1:48287-103306 GCA_959609185.1 Schmidtea polychroa
AATCATTTTCAAGGTCATATATTATTAGTGGTCAGCGGGCACATTGGTTTTCGTTTGCCCAAAGGTTTTCGTTCCCATTATCCGAATTTTATTATCGATAGCTTATTTAAGCCCTGGTTGCAAGATCTATCTATTGATAGATTAATATTATTATTATCATTATGATTGGCAAAATTATTAACGTTTTACCAAAACCATTTTCAAGGTCATTTATTTTTCAAGGTCATTTATTTTTTCAAGGTCATTTTTTTTTTCAAGTCATTCATTTTTCAAGGTCATTTTTTTTTCAAGGTCATTCATTTTTTCAAGGTCAAAAAATTTATTTTTTCAAGGTCATTTAGTTTTCAAAGTCATTTCTCTTTCAAGGTCAAGGTCAATTTTAAATAAAAGTTAGGCCAAATTTTTAATAAAAGGTTATTTTCAAGGTCAAATTTTAAACAAAACATATTAACTCATCAAGGTCTTTCAGGTCGAGGTGACTCATCCAAGGTCATTTCCCAAGTCATATGATTTTTCGAGTCATTTATTTTTTCAAGGTCATTTCATTTTTTTTTTCAAGTTTTATTTTATTATTATTATTATTATTATTATTATTAATTATTATATTATTAATCTATCCGACAAAATATTCTGTCCCCTATGGGTATTGCTCACAAAGGTACTGATCACCAGAGTACTACTCACACTCAACAAGTCACATGGGTACTGTTCACAAGTTCTACTAAAAATATTCAAGAAAAACTTTCTAAATTCTAATATTATTCTTTAAATATACACTAAAATTTATTAAACCATTCACATTCATCATCTCCACAGTTCATAACATTTTCAACAATGGATCTATACAATCCCTATATACACACGGTTCAGTATCCGTAAATTCCTCCATAACTTCATCAATTTCTTGAATGCTTTCCTCATCATCTTGAGTGTTTTCTTCAGTTTGTTTCATCAAATCCTGAATCTTCACTCTCTGCTACCCAGTCTATATTTAATGCGTTTTGTAACAGATAATATATCCTCCATTTTCACACCAGATATTTCTGATAATTTTTCCAATAAAAAGTTTATTATAAATTCTAAATATTAAATAATTTGATAATTAACTAATCATATTAACCTTTTTCTGTAGTCCATTATTAGTATTTTAAAACTATAGTATATATTTGTTTATAGAATATACGAAAACAAATATAACTAAATACATTTTTTAAATACAACAACATTTATTAATAACTGTGAAAGTCTAGCAGACATAATTTTCCAAATTGAGAATACACATCATTATTATCAACTTTATATCCTTGGATTGCAATTGTTATATACCAATTTCGTTTTCTTTGAAACTGATTTCATCAAAGGAATCATAAAATTTTGCATATCGGGTTGTTGAAAAATGCATTTGATTGCATGTCAGATTCGTATTCAACCTTTTGAAAACATCATCTATGGTTTTAATATCTAACATGGAAAGCGTGCCGGTTAAGAATTGAAATTGGGTAGGAATAAGCTTGATCGGTGACACCAATTTCATATTGATTTCTTCTTTTAAAAATACATTTTGTAGTTGTGGAACATTTGAACAGGTTGTACAAGTTCTGGAACAACTTTTGGTTTTTCAGTGCTTGAAATTTTCTTGGTCATTGTGAATTATGATTAAAATGAAATGGTACAGGGTTTTTATACTATGACTATTGTTTATCATCCAATCGAATTGCAGCATGTTTTTGTTTTAATTGAATGATAAATAATTAATTAAGTGATAATAAAAAATCTAAAAATTCTTTCCTTCAATTATTGATTTAATTTCAGATATGATATTATCAACTATACATTTGTATCATATTTTTTATTCCAAGAATTACTATCTTACCGCTAGCGAATATATTTACACACATAGGTTATATTTTATATATCTCAAGCTGGAAATATTTCTGGTTCATAAAAGCATGGTATTAATTTAGCTAATTTATTTAAATTACAAGAAAAACCTATATCGGAAGTTACGGTTATCGATTGTATTTCTAAATCATAAACATTATATTCACTAGCTTTGATTATTTCCTTACACCCCATAATTCTACATTTACCAGTTTTGAAATATATTATTGGATATTTATTACTTCTATTGATAAGTTGTTGTGGTTTCCCTATTGGAAATACCATTTTTGATACATCAGTTTTTGCCCTGTAATTTATTTTGAAAGCATTTTAATGAAATAATTTAAAAACTTTGATATATATAGGTATTTAAAAACAGAGTTCATTTAAATTATCAATATAAACAATAATTATATAGTTTAAATTTAAAACAAAATAATGGAATTACGAATGATGCAGTATACCAAATCGTTGGTCCAAGTGGTAGCGGGAAAACTTTATTTGTTTGTAAATTACTAAAATCAATTTTTTAAAACAAAATTCAACAATATTTATTGGCAGGGGCGCCGACGAAGAACACGGATTGACACAATCAAGTTTCTGTCAGTTTGAAAAACATGAAAATAGTAAAGGTTTTGATAAAAACTGGTCAAGTCGTTTGAAGAAAGATGATGTCATCATTATCGATGATTTGTATCAAGAAGCCAATAAAGAAAAGGACTTTAATAATTTATTCACAAAAATCAGCAGACATGTTGGTGTAACAGTTATTTTCATAACACAAAATCTATTTCATCAAGGTGGTGCACATCGAACACGTAATTTAAATGTACAATATTTAGTTATTTTCAGAATCCTAGAGATGCAACTGTCATCGATTTTCTTGGACGACAAGCATACCCTAATAATCGTAATTTTCTTATCATGCATTTCAAGATGCTACGAAAATACCGCATGGGTATATATTTCTCGATTTCACACAACAATGTCCTGATGATATACGGGTAAAAACAGATATTTTCAACCCGAAAGGTGCCATGGTATATAACAAAGTTCAAAACAAAGTTGAAAACATATAAATCATGTTTTCAAAAACACGGATATCGGGTAAAAACACCCAAAAGTTCCACCAACAACTAGTTATACTCCATCTAAAGAACTTATTACAGAAAATATTCCTGCAATGAATCTTATTTCGAAAAATCCTAAACCTAAACCAAAAAGTAAACCACTAAGAAAGTAAAGTTGTTAAAAATCATCGGAGTTTCCCGTTTTTCAATACACTGTTAAAGGCACCAAGTATGAAAAGAAACAGTATTTTGCAATCATTCCAAATTATGTTGTCGATGATTTACTCGATATTATACTTAAAGTAGTCAAAGGCAAGATTAAAATCAGTAAATCTAAAAAGCAATTATTGAGTAAACATAGGAAACCTTTGCTATCATTAGTAAATAATAAAAATCGTCAACAAATGAGAAAAATTATATATAAACAACAAGGGGGATTTATCGGTGCATTGATACCTTTAGCAATATCATTATTAGGTGGAATAATAGGAAGTCGATCATAAACAATGGGTGCTAATCCTTCATTACCAGACATTAAATTTAATATTAAATCTTCTTGTTGTAATGGAGAAGATTTGGACGAACCCGGAAGACGAAGCCGTTTTGGTGGAGTGGCAAAATTAAGGAAAAGAGTTCCGATTCGAAAAAGGAAACCAGAAGTGGTTATCAGACCAGCTTGGCGTACAGTTTGAACAAACCAATGCAGAAACGATTCCAACAAGAGCATATAAAACATATGGAATAAATGATTTATGGCAAATGGATTTGATGGAGATGATACCCTATTCGAAAATTAACAATGGGTATAAATATATTTTAACATGTATTGATGTATTCAGTCGGTTTGCCCGAGCAATACCCGTCCGGCAAAATCTGCAGATGAAATGTCCAAAGCTGTTAATCATTTATTTAAAGATGGACATCCTAAAAACTTGCAAACTGATTTAGGTAATTAATTTATTATTATTATATTATTATTATATTATTTTAGGTAAAGAATTCTACAACAGTAAAGTCAAGCAAATCCTCAATAAATTGAAAATAAACCATTACTCAGTACATTCTCAATACAAAGCTGCTCATGTTGAAAGATTTAAACCGAACTTTGAGAGATAGATTAAAGAAATTATTCGTGCATCAAGTAATAAAAAATGGGTATTGGTTTTACCAAAAATAATACCCGTTATAATCACTCATCACATCAAGGACTGAATGGATTAAGGCCGATTGATATCACGTCAAAAACAAACTATTCTAAAAAGCCTGAAAAAATTACAAAACCGAATATAAAGTAGGTGACCATGTTAGAATTAGTAAATTAGTGCATCACCATTTATTAAAAATTTCGATACGAATTGGAGTGATGAAGTCTTTGTAATTTCAAAAATAAATACTAAACAGAATCCTGTAATGTATGTCATCAAAGACAATGATAACAATATTGTACAAGGAAAATTTTATGAGCAAGAATTACAAGTTATTCCTCCCCCAAAAGTATTTAGAATTCAAAGATATTGAAAACTAAAAGGTCGGCAAGGATAAACAATACTATGTCAAATGGCATGGTTATCAAAACCCATCATGGTATCAGAAAAGGATCTAGTAAAGTGAATTTTTATACTATTTTACCAAGCAATAGTTGCCCCTTTATTCATCCAGATAATCAAGCCAGTAAATTCATGGTCAATCTCCAGAATCCGATTTCTTTAAATGGTGACTGGGAAGTTGCACTGCAAGATTTTACATTCGTGTACAATACATTCCCATTTTATAGTCAATGTAAGATTGATTTCAAAAGGAATGTTATGAAAACATGTAGTGGTATCTTTATTATCAGTAATTATGATAAAACATATCATATTCCGAATCAAATATTAGATCAGCATTGCTCTATGTTTTACAAGGATGGTTTAAATATCAGTTGTGATTTTAAACCATTTACAATAACATTCGAATATATTGAAGATGCCAGACGAATGGGTTGCAATAAGTTGAAAAATGAAGTTATGGAAACAGAATATTTATTACGCTTTGATCTATTTGAAGCAAACAGTGTAATGAGAGAAGAAATCAAAATTTCAGTGTCGTATAATAATGAAGTTGAAGAATCATTCACCTTCGCTAACGAATTATATATTGATAAACTTGATGTGTTACTTAAATATTTAAAGTATAATTGTTCACACATATTTAAAAGTTTGGATATTGTGAAAGAATTGTTATTTACCTTTAGTTTGAATGATGACATTTGCGAAGTTACATTTGATAAAAATTTGACAAATACACTTGGATTAGAGAAGCAGCAATATCGGGAAAATCGGCTGGTATTACGTAAACCAAGAATACTTGAACATCATCAACAAATGTTCATATATACTAATATTATTGAGCCTATAATTGTTGGTGATTCAGTGTTCCTCTATTGAAATCGGTATGGATTGGAAATACGAACATGATGAAGTTGTCAATATAAATATAGATAATCCCATGTATTTACCAATTTCAAGCTCATGTATAAACAATATAGAAATAAATATTCGTGACGATAGTGGAAAACTTATAAACTTCCCAAAAGACTCAAAACTCATTTGACACTACATTTTCGTAAAGTAGATGGCTAATTCCGATATTATTAGTATGTATAGTGATAGCCAATCTGGCGGTGATTACCATATTTTATTGGTAAACAGTACGGGTCAGGTTGGTTAAAAACAATAGGGAGATTTGCACTTCCTATTCTTAAACGTATTGGTAGTTTTGGCATGAAAACTGCTAAAGATGTGATTATGAATGAACAGAAAATATTACCATCCCTAAAAACAAATGCTTTAGCTGAGTTAGGGAAGGTTCTACCTGGAGTTGCTGGTATGTTTCAAAAGATACACCTCCAGCCCCAGCTCCAAAACGTAAAGGGCATGGAATATCGCGTATAAACAAACGAATGAAAAGGACATGGAACTATATTTTGCAAAATGTTGTGGTAAATCCGAATTATGTATATTGATAGACCATCGCCCCAGGCTGTAATAGAATTTGGGGCCTTTGAGAAGTTTTTCCTATGAATTCAATTACTGATAGTAGAAATGATATCGAGTTTTTATATTAATGGTTCGCAAACTGAATATTTAGATTTGAACGATACTTTATTGACTGTTCAGATCAAGGTTGTAGATAAAGATAGAAAGGTTTTGGATGCCAATGCTGATGTATTACCAACAATTTCATGTTTCATACTCTGTTTAAAGATGCAGTGTTGGGATTTAATAATATCAAGATTGAGGGCGGAAATAATACATCATATTCACAAGGCTTTGATAGAAACTATTTTAAATTACAATTCAGATACTAAAATACCTGTCTTACACCTATGGTTATGCAGCAACAGATGATGAAAGAAAAAAGTGGGTTAAAGGTCAAAAGTATTCACTATGTGCTCATCATTACAACTTGATTTTATGGATCAACCGAAATATTTACTACCGGGAGTTAATGTACATATTAGATTGAAAAGGTCCGATTCTGCATTATCTCTTACTAGTGCAACTGTGCACCAATATGTCAATTAGTTGATGCAAAATTATTGGTGAGAAGAGTTCGAGTAGACCCGTCAGTATTAGCTGGTCATCAATTGGGTCTTAATTCAAAACATGCTTTATCCTTTAAAAACAAAGGAAATTGTACAATTTGCTATTGCTAAAGGGGCTTCATCATTCTATAAAGAACAAATATTTGGTGACAGAAGAATGCCTAATTTTATTCTGGTAACATTTCAAAGTGAAACGCAATATAATGGATCTTATACTGCTTCCAGCTCAATTTTCAAAAACTTTGGTGTTACTTCATTGACTTTGTCGAAAATATACTGATTATAGAGAAACATATACTCAAGATTTCGAGAATGACAATTACTGTGCGACATATATGCAGAGTATTGTTAGAAATCTTGGTTATTTAGATAAAAACTTGAATTGCGGAATAACTCTTGAAGAATTTAAAAGCAAATATCCCATTTTTCACATTGTTTTAGCTCCCGATTTTGATTTAAATCAGAGTCAATTACCACAAAACGGGAATTTACGACTGGATATAAAGTTTGCAAAGGCCATTACTGAACCAGTACATGTTTAATATATGGGTATTTGAAAATGAAGTTCAGATTACTGCAAATAGAACCGTGCTAGTATAAATGTATACAGAAATATATAAAGTTGTCATGGAGTAAGTTTTTCAATACTGTTTAATTTATTAAAGTAGTTCTGTTCAGGTCAATAGAATTGGAAAACAGATATTGGGAATGATTTGTAGGAGTTTTTCCTCTTGATAAAATCCCATTTTGAGCAATAATCAAGCCATAATCGTCAATACTCAATCGTCTCATCTTGGTGGAGAACATTGGATTGCTATATATATGAAACCTAGTAATATATTCGTGTTCGATCCAATGGGTTTCTATTACCCTGCTTTGTTGGTATCAAAAACTACAAACAATGGGGAAACCTATTGTATATATAAAACTATGTTTCAAAATCCTTGACACAACATGCTGTCACATTGTTTAGCTTGGTTGTTGTATAAAAATTTGATGTTTAATAAATGTATCCTTTCCTTTGTTGTTGTTTTATTATTATTAGTATATTATTATTATTTATATTATTATTATTATATTATTATTATTATTATTATTATTATTATTATTTTTATTATTACTATTATTATTATTATTTTTATATTACTATTATTATTTTTATTATTATTATTATTTATTTTTTTATTATTATTATTATTTTATTATTATTATTATTTTTATTATTAATATTTTTTTATTATTATTATTATTATATTATTTTTATTATTATTATTTTATTATTATTATTATTATTTTTATTATTATTATTTTATTATTATTATTATTTTTTTATTATTATTATTTTTTATTATTATTATTATTATTATTATTATTATTATTATTATTATTATTATTATTATTATTATTATTATATTATTATTATTATTATTATAATTATTATCCAAAATAAAGACTACACAATCATTGTGCATGCACAAAGTCATGACTAACAAAGATGTGCAATCCCATTTGATACCATTTGATTGGCTGATAGAGGAAAAAGTATTCAGGAATGTGTCTTAATTCTGATTGGTTGAGACATGGAAATATTCCTGTTCTATATAAACATTGACAAATTCCAAATTCATCACAATTTTATCAAAATTTTCAATTTCTAATTTTTCAAAATTACAAACTTTAAAATGTCTAACAATAACAACACATATTAAGAAGTCTATTGACTACCGTAATTTTATTATTTATTTATTTATTATATTTTTTATTATTTTTTTTTTAGATGTGTTCGATTGGTATCAAGTTACTGAGGACGAAAGAATTTGAATGTTGATAGGATTTTCGGTAAATTTAATATTTTAATTTTTATGAAATTATTATTTTATTTAGAACCTATTATAATTAGCGACGATGATGATGTCGTATTTATTGGGCAAACTAATGCCCCCAGTTTCCTGTAATGTTTTTAATAAACAAAGTAAATTTATTTTATTTTAGTATATTATTTTTTAAAAATCATTTTAGTGTTTAATGTTGACATGGACGCCCCAATTAATAATGATGAGGAAATCAATATGGAAAATGCCCTCACTTCTATTGAGGAGGTAGCTGATGAGGAATCTGATTCCGATCAGGAATCACAATGTAAGCATTTATTTATTTTTATATTTCTTTAACAAAATTTTTAAAATTTTCTTAATAACTTTTTAAACATTTGCATAAATCTTATTCGTAAAATTAATAGTTTTTGAATTATTATTGTAATTATGACGAAATTATGAAGAAAATACTATGATGGAAATTATAAAGAAATTACTATGATGAAAATTATGAAAATGAAGAAAACTTATTATGACGAAAATGAAGAAAATTATGAAAATGTTATATTAAAATTATTATAATGAAAATAGAGAAAATTATGAAATTATTAGGTTATGCAAATGTTTAAAAAAGTGAAACTATATATTTTAAAATATATCTTGTAGTTTGCAATGAGCAACTACATTAGTTTAAATAATAATAATAATAATAATGATAATAATATATCTTTGTAGTCTGCAGTGAGCATGCAGCTACATATCTCTTTTATATGATTGCCCCAGAAATTAGTCTGCAGTCAGCTGCATCACTATTTTTACGTAATAAATACAATCTTTAAATGTAGTCTGCATGCAGCTGTATCAACTATTTTATTACGTAATAAATACAATCTTTAAATGTATCTGCATGCAGCTGCATCAACTATTTATTACGTAATAATAACCCTTATAAATGTAGTCTGCATGCAGCTGCAACAAACTATTTATTATGTAATAATTAACCCTTATTAAATATAGTCTGCATGCAGCTGCATCAAACTATTTATTATGCAATAATTACAATCTTTAAATGTAGTCTGCAGTGAGCATGCAGCTACACTCAATAATAATAATAATAATAATACTAATATTTTTTATTCTATACATATACTCTCTTTATAATAATAATATTATTTTAATAATTTAATATGTTAGCATGCACTAAAGACTCTTTTATATAAACATGTAGGTTACAGTGAGCATGTAACTATAGAAACAATAATATATAATAAATCCCATATTCTAGTTTACAAGACTTTATTAATATTTACAATTATTAATATTTATTTCATTTTTATATTGTATTTAAATGAAACATATATCAATAATTGTAAAAGAACTAAATGATAAAGAAATATAAATGATATATAAATTTCATGATTAATATTAATTGATAAATATAATTAACAGGCAAATTTTATCCACATTACTGCCAGGCTTCAACTGGTCACTCAAATTTATGTCACAAAGTGATGAAAAAATATTATGGTCGTAAATTTTATGGCATCAAGTACTATATATGCCCAATATGCGAGACTTCCCATAGCATTAAATATTTAGAGTTTTACAGTATACATAAATCCCATTTAAATCAGTTCTCTTTAAATAAAAGGATTTATTTAACAAATACGAATACTACTGCAAAACCTAATAAATAAATAAATATAATACAAAACCTGTAATTATTACAAACCTAATACAATCATGTAAATAATATACAAAACCTCTAATTAATAATGTTATTAATGTAAATAATAATTTAAAAGACCTGCTGTTAGTATTGGGTCTGATGCTCCCTCTAAAATTAATAAATTAGAACAATAACTGTGGTTAATAATATTCAAGTAGGCGGTTCAGTCGATATTGACGATGAACCTGAAATCGAAATTGATTTTAAGGGGTTCGAAAGAATCTAAGATTTAATGTAGAAAAGGATAACATCATTCAAATAACCATAACGATAAAATCGTTAATAAGTTAATCATGAAATAAACAGAATGGGGTCGGTGAAAATACAATTCTCCGTATTGATTCAATTGAAAAAGATGGTGAAATTAAAGATAATTTCTTCTCGAATAGGGCAGAGGCTTTTTCAGATAGTTTTCTAAGTGAGGGGTTTCACAAATTAAATAATAAAATAGAAAAATTCACATATTTGGGTAGTGGATGGCGGTTGTTAAAATCAAAGAAATAGATTTTATATTAACAAAATTTACACATATGAATAGGCTAGCTGGACATAGTTATATCCCCACCCCAAATCTTTAAAATCTAAAAATGCAATAGTAAACGTTAAAAACACTGATGATATGTGCTTTATATATAGTATTTTAGCACTTTTAAAACGTAATGTAGTACATATAAATAGAACCGAGTTAGTTTCCTATCAAAATTATCTTGACGAGTTAAATTTTGACCCCATTTCCGACTGTCCAATGAAATTATGTGATATTCCTAAATTCGAGATGAAAAATAAGGATTTAAATTTAGCAATAAATGTTTTAACTTATAGAACGACCCCTGCTAAGCCTTTTGAAAATATAGTTGACGATAATTATATTCCACATCATCCTCAATTAGATATAATTCACCGATCTAAGGTATAGGTGGTGAACCCCTATACTTACTTTTATTGGAAGACGGTGATAATTTTCATTATACCGCAGTTTTTAACTTACAAAAAGACTAATGAATTGTCGTTCTAACAGTGAATGCGGCGTTAGACTTCAAGTGAACTGGTGCCCCCATTGTCTTAACGGATTTAGACTTAAAAATGCATTTGATATTCATGTTGCCTTATGCATTAAAAACCAGATAGGTACTACATTATATACCCTACCTAAAGAGAAAAATTTAATTTTTCAAAATTATGCGAAAACCATAACCCCGCCATTCGTGATATATGCAGACTTTGAATCAATTTTACCGGGGGATATAATACACCCATCAAAGCATTTGCCAATAACAGCAGGTTTATTATTAATAAATAATTATAATAACTCCAAATTTTATTATGAGTTTGTTGGGGATGATTGCATCCTATCTTTCTTGCGTAAGGTGGAGGAAATTGCTATGACAATTGTCCTGCCATATTACGAAATTAATGGGAAAAAGCCCATGCAAACCTTATCTTTCGCTGAAGAGCGGGCCTTTCGTGATTCCAGAACCTGCTACCTTTGTAAAAAATTTATTAGAAATAGAGTTAGGGATCATTGTCACTTTTCAGGTAAGTATCTTGTGCTGCCTGTAGGAAATGTAATGTTTCTCGACGAATTCAGAAACAGTTACCTGTGGTTTTTCATATTTTGAGGGGGTATGATCTCCATCATATTTTTGAAGTACGGTCTCACTAATTTTCCTTCTTGGAATTAATATTATTCCGACCACTACTGAGAAAATTCATCTCTCTTATCGCGTACATTAACAAATTGTCTGTTCGTTTTATTGACAGCATGCAGTTTGTTAATTCATCTTTAGCAAAAGCGGTTAAGACTCTTTCCGATCTGCCTTTAACTTCTTCTGTTTTCGATGGCGCAATTGTTCGATCCAAAGGTATCTTTCCTTATGACTTTGCCACATCTCTTGAGGTTCTGGAATCGACTCTTGAATTGCCACCTATCTGGATTCTGTGTCTAATGATGAATATGCATTAGCCCAAGTTATTTGGACTCAGCAAAACTGTAACAACATGTTAGATTACATGTTAACTTACCTTAAATTAGACGTTTTTCTCCTCGCAGACTATTTCCAACAATTCCGTGCAAAGGCCATTGCTTACAATGGTCTTGAGCCTCTTAATTTCTATGGCATTCCCGGTATGTCATGGGCCTCTGCGCTTATGACATTAACGGAACCCATTGAACTTTGCAGGACATGGAAATGTTAATTTCTATGAAGGAGGGATACGGGGTGGGTTAACATTTGTTACAAACATTATGTTGCAAGTTCTGAAGACACAGAACTCTTGTTATTGATATTAATACTTGTATGGTTGGGCCTTAAGCCAAATCTGCCTTATGCTGACTTTGTTTGGGTGTATGATGATCTTGATTCTGTCTTGAATGAATGTATGAATGCTGATATCGATAACCTTCCATATGGTTATACTATGGAGGTAGATATCGATATCCCTGATTGTTTGCATGACTTTCTGAATGATTTTCCGATTGCTTCCGGAAAAGATGTGCCGCCTCAATTCTAAAGTTGAGAAGCTGATGCTCACGCATTGGCCGAAGAAGAACCATGTTCTTCATTGGCGACTTCTCAAGTTGTATATAGAATTGGGGGCTATTATTAAAAATGTACATAGAGCAATCAAATTTAAGCATGCACCCATTTTTAAATCTTACATAGACAAAAACACTAATTTGAGAGCCAATTCTACATGCGAATTATATAGGGATCTATACAAATTATTTAATAATAGTTGTATGGGAAATCCGTCAGAACAACTTAAAAAACGGATGAATTTGATGGCTATGCAAATTCAGCTGAAAAGATGATTGTAATATGCTTCAAAGACGACTTTCATAGAAATCTATCAAAATTGTGATGACTTGATTGTGACACATTCAATAAGGATTCTATATTGTTTCAGACAGGCCATAGTTACATTGGGCCAAACGGTGCTAGAACTGTCCTAAACGAGGACTGTAACCAGTACAGTATAAAGAATTGGTAAATATAGGAAATGAATATAATGTAGATAAATATCGTTGCGGCTGAGACTGTACTCTCTTTTTTCTTTGAGGTTAGGCACTGTAAGCTTGAACTCTTTGCAGGCAATGATTCGTCGACAATCTTTTAGGGACACTTCCAACTATGACCCTGCACATCCCTTATACTCTAGAAACCTTGATTCTGTGATAGGTAAATTTAAAGATGAAAGTAAAGGTCTAGGGTATAAGGAATGGGTTTTCTTAAGACCCAAGTGCTATAGTTTATTAGGGGCTAAAGATCATTTAAGAGCAAAAGGAGTCAGGTTAATAGGTACAGAAATTAGGCACGATTCATATTTAGAATGCTACAATAACAACGTAGTATTTTCTGTGCCACAAAGTAGGATAGGGACGCGGAACCACCAATTGTACACATTTAAAAACAATAAAATCGCGTTGTCAAACAACGACGACAAGCGGTTTTGGTGGGGAAAAATTCCAGTCTCGCATTTGGTCATTATTTAGCACTAGATGATATAAATGATGATCAAATATTTGAAGAAGTTGGGGCAATATTCAGAGGATTAAGTCCAGATTTTGTTTCTGGTGATGAGGAAGTGGGTACACTTTTCAATGGTTTAAGTCCAGATTTCGATTCTGGTGATGATCCTAATGATGAAATTGATATTGATGATGTACAATTGAGTGACGAAATCGATATTGATGATGTACAATTGAGTGACGAAATTGATATTGATGATGTACAATTGAGTGATTAAGCGATTTTAATATCTTTTTCCTGTGATAAATTAATATAACTTTGTAAAAACATTGATTTGTGTTGATTTTTATTAAATGAAAAGTTTTCGTATTTCTTTCTATGGATAAAAATTATTATATTGTGTAATATTATTAAACATTCCTTAAGTGGTTTAAACATAGAAAGTATATTAAAAAATTGTTTTATTATTGAAAACTAGTAATGTTGTCACTATGGATTAGGACTTTGTTTTGAGCCATTAAAAGAATTAAAATTTTTATAAAGTTTTATTATTTTTATTTAATTTGATAATACTGTTCATATTTACTTTTAGTTTGCAGTGAGCATGTAACTAAATATCTTTGAAAAAAAAAATAATAATAATAATATGAACAGTACCCCTGTGACTTGTTGAGTGTGAGTAGTACCCTTGTGGCAGTACCCATAGGGGGACAGAATATCTTGTCGGATAAACTCGGAGTATATAATAATAATAATAATTATAATAATAATAATAATGACCTTGAAAAAAAATAAATGACCTTGATGAGTCATCACGATGAGTCATATGGCCTTGGGAATGACCTTGGATGAGTCACGCGACCTTGAAATGACCTTGATGAGTCTTATGTCTTTGTTTAAAATTTGACCTTGACCGTGACCTTTTATTAAAAATTTGGCCTTAACCTTTATTAAAATTTGACCTTGACCTTGAAAAAGAAATGACCTTGAAAATATAAATGACTTTGAAAGATAAATGACCTTGAAAAAATGAATGACCTTGAAAAAAAAAATGACCTTAAAAAAATAAATGACCTTGAAAAATGAATGACCTTGAAAAAAAATGACCTTGAAAAAATAAATGACCTTGAAAAATAAATGACCTTGAAAATGATTTTTGGTAAAATGTTAATAATTTTGCCAATATAATGATAATAATAATATTTATATATCAATAGATAGATCTTGCACAGGGCTTTAAAATAAGCTATCGATTAATAAATTCGGATAATGGGAACGAAAACCTTTGGGCAAACGAAAACCATGTGCCCGCTGGACCACCTAATAATTATATGACCTTGAAAATGATTTTTGGTAAAATGTTAATAACTTTGTCAATATTAATGATGATGATACCTTCTATGGATCAATCGAAAGGTCTTGGATCGGGCTTTAAAATGAGCTATCGTGGAATAATATTTGTTTGCGGGAACTCTGTACATTTAAATTTAAAATATGACCTTGAAAAATTAAATGACCTTGAAAAAATAAATAACCTTGAAAATTAAATGACCTTGAAAAATAAATGACCTTGAAAAATAAATGACCTTGAAAATAATATTTTGAAAAATAAATGGCCTTGAAAAATGGTCTCAGGAAAACGTTAATAACTTTGCCGATGTTAATGATATTAATAATATTTATATATCATTAGATAGATCTTACACTAAGCTTCAAAATAAGCTATCGATTAATAAATTCGGATAATGGGAACGATAACTTTTGGGATGGAAAAAAGTAGGAGCCCGCCCGGCCACTTAATAATATTTTGAATAATAATAATAATTTAACTTTGAAAATGGTCTCGGGGAAAACGTTAATAACTTTGTCAATATTAATGATACCTTCCATGGCTCATTCGAAAGGTCCTTGGACTGAGCTTTAAGATGAGGTATCGTTCAATAAAATCTGTTGGCGGGAACATTAATTTTTGGGATGAAAAAAAAGTAGGAGCTCGCCCGGCCAATTAATTAAAACAAAAAATTAAATTAAAAAAATAAATAAATGACCTTGACCTTTTATTTTTAAAAAAAAAATTTCCCGGGGGGGGGGGAGGGGGTATATGTGATGCGGGGAGCTCATGATCTGGGGAGCTCACATCCTACTACTTATATATAATATGTAGGTCATGTCCATGAATAACATCTTTTATATAAATATTGTCGGTTTTATATTGAGTGTTCCTGATATAGTATTTCAGCGATTAATGGCTCGATTCGAAGAGATTTCCTCAAAGTACCCGAATTTCTATTGTGATGATCCAAGGTATTGTAAGGATGTTGAAAGGGTTATTTTGAAAGGTTTTAAGGGTGTTCAACTCAAAATATAATCGTGAATATATACTTTTAATCAACATGTATAACAAATGTTTGTTCAAGGTTTTTTGTTATAAATAAGAACTTTTAACTTAATATGAATTGAAAATTTTATTATTAGTTTTAGTAATCATTTTAGTAATCATGAAAGTATACAACTGATGATTGACACTTCATATTCTTTTTTGTGGGATGCTTACTGTTCCACCATCAGTATACACTTTTTTGTAAGCTTCATGTGTAAGATTAGAATTTGTAAGTCTTATTCCTTTGGCTTTTAGAGTGTTTTTATCGCCTTGGGTCGAAGAAACACCAATTATTTATATTGATTTCCTTTATTCTCATCCTTGACTTTCGCGATTATCGAACAAATTTTATCTGAGAATAATGGATCGGTCACTGTTTAATTTGAAGTATCTAGGAGCCCATCGGCAATCATTTTTGGATACAGTTGTAAGAGTAAATAAACATTTTTAAACTCTAAAAAGAAGGAATCTGTGTCACCGGCTACGATATTAATTTGACAATTTAACTCTTCTCTATAACTCTGTAGTTCTTTATATTGAAACTGGTACATGCGAAGTTTTGATAAATCAAGTATAGTTTGTCCAATATACATTGGTCTATCTAGACACACCATTTCCTTATCAAGTATAACATCAATGAGATCATCCGCAATCTTGATGCTACGACGAAACATAGGATTACTACAATAAGTTATCAATCTTTTGCTTTTGCTGCATAATCTTTATACGTTTCTTAAGGTTTTCCACGGTTTTACCGTATAAACTGTTGTTCTTTAACTTATAATAATCTCGCTGAAATGAATCTGTACTAGCTGCTCTCATTTGAGTATTGTAATCAATGTATCCTTTGAAAATAGCTACTTGCTTGAATTCTACAGCGCGATTTACTTTTGTGTCTTTTGCGCCGTAACTCAACCATTCAGTCAAAACTCTGCTATTAATCGCATAATTGGTCTTTGGTTCGTGTGTTAACAACAACCTTTCAACTTTACTTCTGATCTTTTAACCATCTAAATTCACCAATAGGGAGTTTTTGTAACAGAGCCTATCCATATTAATTATTAATTAAAATATTGAAACAAAGTAATAAAATAATGTGATGAATCCACAAAGTAATAACATTTTTCATCAAATTGCAACACAGTAATAACGTTTTTCATAAAATTGTAACAAAGTAATAACATATTTCAGATAAATTTTCAACAGTTGTAAAATATTTAAGCAAATTGTAACAAGATTATAAAATATTACAACAAACTAGTAACATATTTCAGAAAATTTCAACAAAGTTGTAAAATATTTATCAAATTGTAACTAAAATAATAAAAATATTGCAACAAAGTAATAAAATAATGATGTTAATTGGGACAAATCAATACATTATTTCGAAGACAGACAACAATTTAAAAAGAATATTGTAATAAATTGTGAAGTCTTTCAGTAAATTACAACAAAGTAATAACAAAATTCGGAAATATTTCAACAGATGTAAAATATTTAAGCAAATTGTTACAAGATTATAAAAATATTGCAACAAAGTAATAAAATAATACAACGTTATTACATTATGATGATATAAAACACAACAGAGAAAGAGTAATAAAATATAATTTAAGTTGTAATATATATATATATATATATATATATGAAATTGGATAATATCTGTCAATTTGAGATGTTGAATCCTAATCTAGATCTAATTAAACAAAAAACTAATGATATTTTCAAGAATCATTTCGTTGACTTGGTGTATAGAAGTGCTTCGATGGGATCTCAGATATATTTCTTATTAATTGAAGAAGGTAATAATTATTTTAATCATTGAAATATTAACTAAATTTTAGAATTAAATTATCATTTTTTGGCTGTAATCAATCTCTATCGACTGCTGAATTACAGAGATAGAGTCGAAGGAGTCAGAATCCAATCACATTGGTGTCATACATGTCTTCATGGGTTTCGAAAACGTCCTGCTTTTGAAAGACATATAGGTCTTTGTAGGAAGAATGTGGAGCGGACGACTCTATACTCAATGCCTGAGAATAAATATATTGAATTTAGAGACTGGAGTAAAACTATAAAACAGCAGTCTGTTGTCTATGCGGACTTTGAATCGATATTACCTCTAGATGACAAACACTTCCAAAAACATGAGCCGATTGCATATGAAATTGTGCTTCTTCATCAAGGTTGTCCGATCCGAAATGAAGCATTTGTTGGGAAAAACTGTATCATTCAGTTCATACAAGCATTGGATGATATAGCTACAGACATAGTTTATCCGTGGTATAAAACTAATGGATCAAAGGAAATGATGAAACTCACTTGGGAACAGCAGGAAGAATTTACAAATCAAACTCATTGCTACCTTTGCAAAAAGATTATCAATATACCTGTTCGAGATCATGATCATTTTACTGGTCAATATATTATAGCAGCATGTCAAGATTGTAACTTGGCTAGAAGAATCAATCCGTCTTTACCTGTTGTATTTCATAATCTTCGTGGATATGACATTCATCATATTTTAAAATATGCAATTGAAAATTCCCTGATTGAAATTTAATTGTTATTCCTCAATCAAAAAAAAAGTTTCTCACACTTACAGCGACTTTTAAAGGCTGAAGAATTAGATTCATTGATTCTTTACAATTTTTAAATAGCAGCTTGGCAAATTTATCAAAAAACTTGCTACGTCTTCCACTGACCTCAGATGTTTTGAATCACAGATGATGACTTGTAAAACCTTTTTTCCTTATGATATGGCTACGTCAATGGATGTTTTACAGTCAATAACAGAATTACCACCCATTTGGATGGAGTTAACAAAGAAGATTACATACATGCAAATTGAATCTGGCAACAACACAATTGTGAGACATTGCTAGATTACATGCTAATATATCTCAAGTTAGATGTATTTCTATTAGAAGATATTTTTGAGCCAAAGGAATAAGACTTACAAATTCTAATCTTACACATGAAGCTTACAATAAAGTGTATACTGATGGTTGGACAGTGAACATCCCACAAAAAATAATAGGGAGTGTCAATCATCAGTTGTATACTTTCATGACAGAAAAACAAGCTCGCCAATGTTTATACGATTAAAGGTATTGGTTCAATTCTAATGAAAGCTATGCCTACGGTCACTATAAGATTTGTCAAATGCATATGATTGCAAATTGAACAAACCACTTTAACAATTAAATTTATGTGAATAATAAAAATATATTGTGAATTATTTGACTTAGTTAATTAAAATGTGTTTTATCATTTAATTATTCATTTGTCCAATTAATTTAGATAATTAGTTTCAAGTAAGAAATATTATTTTCGTGCTTATTTTATTTATTTATTTATTTTTTCCGAAAAATTAATATCCGGTTTATCTAAAATTAGCTCAGCTTTTTATTTAAATTAAATAAATTAAATAATTACTATTTAAAGATTTGATCAAATTGAAATATTCTTGTTATAAATTTTGTTCTTGGTAGAATAAATTAATTGTAAATGTAAAACAAAAAAATAAATAAATAAATAAAAATAATAATAATAATAATAAATAAAATTATATTAAATAAAATATTAATTATAAAAAATAAGGAAAAAAAGTAATAATAATAATAAATTATTAATTAATATAATAATATTAATTATAATTAAAAATTTATTAAGATTTAAACCGAAGAAAGTAAAAATATAATTAAATAGCATAAGTAATTAAAATAATTAATTAATAAATTATAATAAAATAACTAAATAGAAGTAATTAAATTAAAATAAAATAATAATAAACATATAATTAAATAATTAATTAATAAATGTAATAAATTTAAAATTAACAAAAGTATTAATTAAAATCAAATAATAATAAAAATATAATAAAAAGTAATAAATTAAATAGATAGAATTAATTAAATTAAATTATAAAAAAGAATTGATTGGTCTATATTTGATCTTGATATTCCATGACCTTGAACTTGAAAGTGAGCTGGAGTCCTCATTATATACTACTTTTTTCGGAAATTATTTTAATCAATCACTCTTTGGTGGTATCCATATTTCAATACCACCCTCATTAGGTCATATTTCAATGATGGAACAATTTGGAATAAGTTTCTACCCATCTTATCTTATTATTATTATTACCTTATTCTGAAGGTTCCGGAGAATTTAAGCATGTTCACTTATAAGCCTCCAGTCTCACAGTTGGTCTATGTCCAGAACTCATGTTTCAATTTTCATGTAATGGGTCACATACATTACAGAGACTGCCCATCATCTCTGCACTCGAGATCTTGAGCATTGCCGACGAAATGGACTGACCCACATTAGTGATCATTTTATCAATTGTGCCAGTAAAAAGTAAGTATTTCTGATTATAAAATCCTGTCAAAGAGTTTGAGTAATTAATGGGAACGATTAACGTGCGAGGCGTTGCTAATTAGATTTTATATCCTATAATTAATATTCAAAGTATCCAGTCTACATGGATTTTGAAAGTATTTAATTAATTTAACTTGTATATTTAATATTTGGTATTGTTTGTTAAAATATTTTTATGAAAACCATTTTTAATTTTTAAATTTAAATTAATTTTTTATTTTTTAAAAAAATGTTTTGTATGAGAATGTTAACAATTTTGTGCGTTTTTTTATAACTAAAATAATTTTTATATGATTGAAAAAATTTTTATTAAATTTCATTAAAATCTTTTTTAATTTGATATAATTTGATTTAAATTATTATTTGTTAATTTGTTTGAATATTATTATTTTTATTGAGTTGTTATTAATACGATTCCTAGCTTGATGAAGACTGTTAAACTGCAGAAATATATAACAATGTTATATTATAATATACTTAGTTGGTAATTTTCTATTATTATTATTATTATTATTATTATTATTATTATTATTATTATTATTATTATTTTCTAATAATTAAAATATTATTTTTCAAATAAATAAATTTCAACTATAAGTACTATAAGTTTATTATTTCTCAATTCGTATATATTTAAAATAATGAAAATATTTAGATAAACTTCAAAAATAACTGATAATTTATATATGTTCATTGATTGCGAACAAAAGAACATTGTATAATCTGCTTAACATTGAGACAAGATTCAAAGAAAAGTAGTTATGTACACATTGTTTTAAAAAAGTAAATAATTCAAACAAATGTTTTCATAAAATTACTAAAAAAATTTCTTTAAATAATTTAAATTTTATATTGATAATATATTAAGGAAAATTAAAATTTATTAAATTAATTAAACAACTACAACATCTTTGTGTAATTTATTGATTAATATGGTAGAAAAGTGGATTTTTTTATATTTTATTTCATATTTAGCATTTATTTAATGTTATAAATGAAAAATAATAATCAATAAGTATTAATTGTCACTGGAATAATTAGTGTCAGAAATAATTTTGTTAATATCATTTTCATTATAGGCAGACGTTTATTAATAAAACAAAAATAACGCGAAGGTTGCTTGTCAGTAGGTATCAGGCTATCATGGTAATTAGATACATTCTTCTAAGTATGTCTTATTTATGAATATTTGCATAGGGTATCATTTTTCTGATCTCAACCTCATGTGTTAATGTCTATAATATTCATTGGTCTTCCTTAAAAGTTTGATGAGGCACTCTTTCTCCGTTTTTTGTCTATTTGGCTTTAAAACTTGATTTCTTATAAGATAATTGTATATTTTGACCTAAATTCCAAGCAACTCTACTAGCTCTTTCTGTAATTCATTATGGTTTTTCCATGGTGAAAATGTTTAAGTATATGTGCCAATGATTCATTGAAGAATGTGCATTTTCTACATTTTTGATGCCAATCTACCTCTTTGATTGGGTCGTTGTATGTTAAGGTCGAGATTATTAAATTTTGCTTTGACAATAAAAGCTACTTTGAGTTATTCAAGTTTTAAAACATTTTCCATTCCATATGTTTGGAGTGAGATAGTTTATGGATGTGTTCTTTGAGTGTTGATGTCTAGAAATTTGAAACCAAAGTTTTATAAAGAAATTCGGGTGAATTAAATTTTACAACAAAATTGGAATATTAGAAAACAAAATTTACTACCAAAAATATCACATAGATAGAAACTCATTTTTAGTGGAAAGGAATGTTTAGAATATATATTAAAAATGATTTAATCAATAATTTTTATATTAATATTTGTAAGACTGTAGATCAAAACAATATAAACAATATAATGAGCACAGCATTTATCAAGTGTGGCAATAAAAAATATCAAAATAAAAGTCAAAGGTGAAACCGAAATGATAAATAAGATAGTTTAATAAATATAATGGCAATAGAAAATCAAAAGTAATCAGGAGTGGAATTCAAAAGAAATTCTTATAATATTAAAAAATTAGTTTTGTATATTTCCATTATAATATCATATTAGAATACCATATCTTTCATTGAACAACAACCGTAATAATCTTATAAATTGAAAGAGGCATGTGGTGGTTTTATTTTATTTCGAGGGGTTATTTATTATTTATTGAAAACATTTAAAATTATTATAAGAGATCATTTAAAAAAATAGAGACCATTTAGTAATACCCTGATTAACAATACAAAAGATATTTTTGACTTTAAATCGTCTTGTGGCCTTGCCTTAATCTTTTTCTGTAAATTTCATTAATAATAATTGCAATTGACTAGATTAGTTTTTGGTAACCAAGTACCAGTAACAAAATTTAACATTCAAAAGCTAAAATAACAAATGGCTTTAATGTTACATTGAGGTCTTTTGGGAATATTTGAAAAAACGAAGGTTCCTATTAAATGCGGTTTCCATGGTTTCACTTATTTAAAGACATCAAAAAAATAATAATTATAAATATTAAAGAAACTAAAGATTATCATAATGCTCTAATTTGTTATTCTTTGTTTGCTAATATCTTACCATGGAATTTTAGAATAGATATTTTTAGTCACATTTTCTTATAAATTTTGTTGTAATTTTTAATTAAAGGTTTTGTAGACAAAAGAATTAGTTAAATAATATTGCAATAATGGGTTTCGTGTTATAGAACTGATAGGGTTGCGAAAAAATATTATATGGTAATTTATTTCTTAGTGTTTATTTTTGATAATAATAAAGTGTATTATACTATTCGTTTTCAAATTATTCATTTAATTCGATAAAATGTGATTAAATAGCCCTTTCAATTGAAAATATGTGGAACATTCATATATTAAATACCTAAATTTAGGAAAAAAATTTGTCATGTAAAAAATTATTCTTTTTTTACCTTTACAACTTAAAACACTTTTCTATTAGAATATTTTAATAAATTTAGAGATTGCTATGCTTGATAATTTATTAGTTAAGCTTCTCATACTCAATATATACACAAAGCAAAACTGTAAAATATGATGTCAATCACATGATTGACATTTGTATATTAAATATTAACATATTTATAATATTAATTATGTCAGGATGGTTTGCGAACTTTAAAACATTTTTTTACAATAAATTGAGCGCGCATACTCCTAGTCACTAGGACCTAGTGGGACGGTAGTTTTCTTTAAACAAACTTTGTAACTATTTTAAGAAAAATCGACATTCGTACATCTTTTTCTCTCTATATATACATCATATACAATCATATACAATCATATACAATCATGTGATTGACATCATATTTTACAGGTTTGTTTTGTGTATATAGTGATATATACATCATTGTCGTATTATTTTCAAGGACATTCCTCAATGTGAAGAATGGAATTATTATTATTATTATTAAGGTGTTTTCTGAAAGTTTACTTGCTTAATAATAGTGATAATAATAATAAAAATAATGGTAATAGAAAATAATATTCTGGTACGGGATGATTTTCCCAAAATCCAATGACCTCATACAGATGTAGATTAAACATGATAAACCTATGTCCATTGTTCGTTTTGACTTGATTACCGAATCAAAGTTGATTAGTTAAAGTTTCTTGAAAAGAATTAATTATTCACGTCCGCTCAGAATCGGTGTTTCTTTCATTAATATTATATTATACTCAATTAAATGCTTTTTGAAACTAAAGTTAAAATGCTTAATTTTATTTTATCATTATGAATAATATTAGTTTGTGATGTTAAATTATAGATATATATAAAAATTTAAAAGTTTTTATCAATGATTAAATTAATTTAAATATTTGTAGTATTTATATTTAATTTTTAGATTTGTGATAAATTTATGGTATTTTTTTTAATATTTTTATAACCATTTTAAAACTGAAATCGGAAAGTACAGAAGTTTAAATATAATATCATCTGAATCATTTTTAAAATTATTTTAAATCTTGAATTATTAAAAAATACTAATAACAATATTTGGATGATTATAAATTTATAACATTTCATTGTTTCGACAAATTTATTATTATTATTATTATTATTATTATTATTATTATTATTATTATTATTATTATTATTATTATATTTCTTTTTTTTATTATAATAAATGATAATATAAATGTTTGTTGTAAAATATGTATTATGTGAAATGCTTATCATTCCCTTGTTTAACCTGCTACTACTAATATGAAATCATAATTTCCTATTTTTAGTTACTTTAATTTATTCAATTTTTTCAATGTTGTGATTAATTTTTAAATAATTTAATTGGTTGATTTTTGTCAAAATTTAAAATATTAATTAATTAAAATACTTATTTGGAAAGATATTTTAATTTGTAAATAGAACTACAGAAAACACATAATTTTTACTCATATCTTTTGCGTTATCATCTAATGATTATTAAATATAATATATAATATATTTTGTATTAAATATTATTATACGCAAACCCGTTTAATTGATGTCTATGAATGGGTTCATATCTTATTGATTTGAGTTCTTAGATTATATCATTGTTTATAATTTATTCCAAATGTGTATCTGCATTGTCTGCATTCCATTCATATATATATATATATATATATATATATATATATATATATATATATATATATATATATATATATTTATTGATAATATATAAATTTTAAATTATAAATAAAATTTTTTAATAATCAATCTTTTTAAAAACAATTATCAATAATCAATCTTATTACAAATATTGTTCCAATATACATAATATTTTTTACACAGCAAAACAAAATTAAAATAAAATCGGTTTTATTTTAACTTGAAATTAATAATTAACATTATAATAAAATTTTAAAAACTTTAATTAATACTCAAAAAATGTAAAATAATTTTGCTATTTTATATGTCATTACATGTTTGGAAATGATTTTGGAAAGGAAACTCTATTCAGATTTTCTAGATTAAAATCTGAATAGTTATAAATTATCTAAAATGCAATCAAAATTCAACATCAAATGGGAAATATGTAATAATCTACGGAGCCAATTTATTGAATTTCTTTTCAAGTTAAAATCTTTTCCAATATCTATTGAAATTTATTGACAATCGATGATAGATTTGTTTTTTCCCTTAATTTCACTGATATTATTGATTATCTTTTTGAAAGGGGTGAAATTGATATCTTGTGATTTTATTAGATTTTCCCCTCTGATCATGTTATTTTTTATTGACAAAATAAATTGGATTTCTGAGATAAAATTAATTTGTGAAAACTTGAAGTTGTTTTCGTTTGTTTAAATCAAAGTCTCACGCAATAATTATTAATCAAAGAAAAATTTTCATTAAATTCATTTTATTTATCATTATTTATATCTAATTAAAACAAAGAGGTATTTTTAAAATTATTTGAAATTTTTATTTCTACTTTAAGTAGAATAATGAAAGAAAAATATCAGTTATAATTAAACTAAAAATGAAAATCTTTTTATTTTTGATATTTAACATTCAAAGTGTTAATTAGTGGGTCAAATTCTATGAGGATATGCGATAGACGGTTACCAAATAATCAGTTATTAGAATTTCTCTTTGATTATTGGTTTCCTCACTCAAACTCTATTCTAAAAATCAGGTATATTAATAATTAATGAAAACAAATATATCATAAATAATAGTCATATTTATGTCATTTTAATATATTTATTTACTCAAAAAAAACAACAATGTTAAACATATTGTGAAATCTCAGAATTTAAAGTTACTATTAATAAATTAATTGGAATAAACTTTCAAACACCTGTCAAATTTTGTAAAAATAATATTTCTCTTGGAATTTTATTTATTTTCCTTCACTTAACTGCGATAGATCAATATTTGTATAGTTTAAATTTAAAGAAAGATAGGTAAAATTTTTAATAAATAAAGATCAAGGATGAACAATAAAAGAGAAATGATTTTAATAAAAATAATTTCATCAAATGTAGTATTACAAATAAAACATTTTTAGTTTAAGAATAATTATTTCTTGAAACAATTAATTAATGATTTTATTATTAAAAAAAATTTAAGATTTCGAAATCTGATAAACATATAGTTTTGATACATATATTTTATATTTTGTTTTATTAAACTGCGTATATTTATTATTAAACTTTTGACAATTTAGTGAAATAAAAAAACATTTACAATCAATCGAAAAATCTATCTGTAAACTTATTAAACAGTTTTTTGTGATCAAAGTCTGAAAAGGGAAAATTAAATTATAAAACTTTTAAAAATAAAAAAGAGATTTATGTAAATTGTATTACGACAAATGATTAAATAAGGGCGTAAGATTAAAATAGGTATGTCTGATTTTAAAATTTTATTAAAAAATTTCGATAATTATTGGGAACGTGTGATTTGTGAGGACGTTGTTGATAAAATCATTGAATCCGAAAATTAATGTGCAGAATGCAGTAAATACTTGTGTGTGATGTGTTTTTAAATAAGCTTTTGTGTATTGTATGTATTGATTGTTGTGTTAAATTAAATAATTAATAAAAATCTTTTAAATTATTAAATTAAATTTTAAATGTTAAAATTTTCAAAAAATAATATATTTTTTTATAAAATGAAAAAAAATTTTTATATGTAATTAAATTTGTTTAAAATCCTTAATTTAATGAGTTATTATATCCCACCTGATGATGACAGGAAAACTGTCGAAATTAATCGTGAAAAGAATGTTTGATTGGCGTTATCTTATAATTAAATCATTGCCATGTATGTATTGCCTATTGATTAAAAAAAAGTCACAAAGAAATAAATTATTGCCTAAGTTTGCAATACGTCATTAAATTTTAACTAAAGAAACATATAGTTGATAATATGCTTTATTCTGTGTAATTTTTATATTTTTATTAATTTTCTAAGATTTCTTGTTAGATTTTTTAAAATGTTACATTTTCAATTATCCAAATTTTAGAGTTATTGTAAAAATGAAAAGAAACCTTTTAAATGAAAATCCTTGCGTCAAGGGGTTAAATTATTTTTCTAACTACTTTATTTAATATTTGTCAAAGCAACTTTAATTTATTTATCAAAAGAAATTTCTAAATTTTCAAAGTGTAAATTTTAATTTGTTGCTTATAGATGATATATTTGACATATTATAGACGATATATTTTTTAATACCCTATCAATATATTACATATTTTATACATAATTTATTTCAATAAATACCACGAATAAAATTTAAATGTGGTTATAATAAAATGAAATTATTTAATTATAACAATATGTTTATTTTAGGTTAAACTTTTATCAGTTAATAAATTAGATATCCTACATAAATATTCATCATTTTCTTTAAATTAATATTCCTGTTATTATTTTGATCCTTTTATTTTCATTCAATTGTTTAACTAATGCAATTTTCTTAAATTTATATTTCTAACCCAATATTTGACAATTTTGTTTTAAATTTTGACATTATATCAAATGTTCTAAAAAATTAATAAAAACTTTGACAAACATTTTTCAAGTTTATTAATTCCAATCTTTTTAAGTTCACTCTTATCCATAATACTTATTTTAGTTGCCGTCCCTAGTCGACAAAAACATTCAATACCATTAATATATATCAACACACTTGATCTATCATTAAATTATCATATTTTGTTTTATTATTAAATGAACTGTAAATAACTAAGTTATTATTAAGAATACTAAAATAATTATTTAAATTAAAATAATCATTGCATACTAATCATCCATTCCTCATTCTATTCATCAATTAATGCATATATTTGGATCAGACAAACAAATAAAATTATTATTATCAAAAGATTTATATTTTTCATCATTTACAACACAAATAATTATCGCTCTCTCAATCATATTTTCCTAATTCAACATATTTCTGAGATTTACTTAAGAGCTCTAATGACTACCTTTCTTGACGAAGCATGTTCATTTGGATATTCATTTGAGTATTGGATATCATTCTCATTATCTCCTTAAACTCTTGAAATCTGTTTTCAATATTGTCGTCTCTTATTTGATTGCAGTTCAAAGAATTTGTGGCTGAACTACCCTAAATTAAGTTTGGATAATCTGAATGTATATGGCCTTCAGAACGTATCTAGCATCTGTTTACTAGAAATTATGAGATATTGAATGTGTATTTTAATTTTAAATTGTAATTTCCTTTTAGTATTTAATGATTGATGTCTGAATGTAAGGCGTTTCTTACTACATCTACATATTTATATTTTCTTAAATTACTACACTTGATTGTATTTATTTCCGCATTTATTTTCACATGTTTTTATACTCTGATTTCCATATTTTCCACTAATTTAAATCTATCCATTTAATATTTGTTTTTAATTCTCATAACATGTACATATACACCGATAAGAAATATGTGGTATGTTATGGATTGCGATACACCAAATGCCTTGATTAAATAAAGGTTTATTGGACGCTTTATTAGGTTATTTTACTTTATCATTTTTTATTCAATTTAAAAATAATATTTTAAATACATTTAAATTTAATTTATTAAAAAAGAGTTTGAAGACTATAAATCAGTAATATATCGATGTTTGTTGATACGCACGAATTTTCGGCACTGCCTTTTTTCAAGTGAATTCAACATCGATATATTACTGATTTATAGTCTTCAATCTCTCTTTTTAATAAATTCAATGGAAAAAATAATCAGTGGTGAAATTGGAAGAAATAAAAGTTCTTATAATAATATTTAAATTTAATTTAATAAATATTTTTATTAAAAATATTTTTACTAATTTTGACATGCGTTAAAACATAAAATTTCTTGAAAAAATGATTTAGATAAGGTAAATTAGAAATTAATAAAAATTAGTTAATAATAACAGATTTTTGAAAATATTTTTAAAATTACAAAAAATGATTTCATAATTCGTTATTTTAAACATTATTTTGTTAAAACACACAAGTAAGATAGTGTATTCCTATATTACAAATTTTATTGATTGTTTTAATTATAAAAAGTTCTATCCAGTACTATCATGTAGTTAGAAAGAACAAGAAAAATAAATATTAAATACATTCGGATATATCCACACCCACCGAACCTACAAAAAAGAATATTGCTTTAAGCTTTCAACTAGTTTCTATCCAAAATCAAATTAAATGTCACTTGAGTTTCACTAAATAAATTGTCTGCTTAAAGCAAATTCAATATGGAAATGGTATAATAATAATGAAATATATTTCAAAAAAATAGAAAACTTTAATATTTCTTCCTTTGCTTTGTTTTTTAAATAAATTTTTAATTTTATTATTTATCTGTAATTATGTTAATCACAATAATGATAAATGCATACATAAATATATTACAAAGGCATCGTTTGTTTTTTTAATATATATATATATTACTTTAATGATTATCACGAATAAAATTTGAATGTGTTGATAATTGGATAATAATAATTATTAGATTAAATTAAATTAAATGTATTGTAAAACTTAATAAGAAAACTATAGAAAATAAATCTTTTAATTAATTTTGAGAAAAGTAAATAAATACGATTGTAGATAATTATATAATTATTTTTGTTGAAAATTGCATAGATTGATGAAGTAAAATCTTTTAAAAAAACTTTGTTTTTGACAATTTTATTGATATTTACATTCCTTAATTTACAAATTTAATTTAATGTAATAATGATTTAATATATTAAGATTCAAATGTTTTAAGACTGTTAATATTTTTGTTTATGTTTAATTTCTTTAATTTCTTAATTTAATAAAAAGATCTAAATCAAAATTTAGTAATATGTTTAATGAAAAAATTTAGAAAACATATTTTACTTTACAAATGTAATTTAATTAAAAATTAATAATTATAAAAATATTATGAATAAAATTCCAAGCAACAGTGACAATGAAGGGTAAAATTAATAAATTAACTTCATTTGTTAGACCTAATATAATTATTTGTATTATTATAAAATATATTTAAAGTTATAAATATAAACTGTTGTCAAATATCTAGATAAAAATAATAAACTTATAATTACTAACAATAAAATAAATAAAAATTAAATTATTTCCAAATTTTACATTTTATTACCATATCTAATTTTTTGAATGAATAGTTTTTCATTTTAAAACCCAGGCAAACATAATACGCTCTAGCCACTATGGCCTAGTTTTGTTAAGAGATTTTCTTTGTTGTTTTATAAAAAATATTTAATGAAAAAAATGTAACATAAATTTAAAATTTTATTGCTTAATTGAATCTAAATCTTTAATGAAAACCTTAATTTCTAATTAAATAAAACTTTTATAATTAATTATTTCTTTGAATTTAGAATTATTTTATGAAAATTAGAGTGAAATTGATTTTTAGTAATAAATACTCTGTTTTTTTTCTCTTTTTTTTGCGACATAAATAAATTATTGTAAAAACCAAATTACAGTGCCTGAATTCATAATTATACTAAAATGTGATAAACTGTGATTTAAAAGATCATAATTTTGCAAATCTCAAGGCAAATAGAATATAGTTGAAAGTGCATTCTCAATTTTTACTTTTATTCTAATTTTTTACTATTTTGTATTTTGATATATTGAATAATTTATTTTTTCAAAATTATTCAATGAATTTAGGTATATTTCTCAACTTGATATTGTTCAACTATGAAATAATAATGTTACTTTTGGTCTATGAAATTTCAAAAAATAATAATTTTTACATTGGTATAATAGGTAATTTCCTGCCAATGGTGAGTATCTGTTACTGTCATTTTATATATCAGATTATCCCTTGTTAATTGTTACTTTTAGATAAACTGTAAATTACGAACTTTCTAACTCTCTAAATGATGAGCACAAAATGTGCCATTGACAGAATTATTTATAAGAATATGTTGATGCCTTCATTTATTGTGCGGCATGGAATTAACACCTATTTTTGTTCACTTACTATTTATGTAAAAATTAGGTTTTTGATGTACATCAATAAAGAAGTTCTGCTTTAGGGGAGGCTTTTAATTATGATATTGATATATTTATATAATTTTATATTCACTTTATTATGTCGTACTAATACAAATTATTGGATAATACATTTTCATTTAATTATTTTATCAGTTATATTGTAAATAAAATAGCAAAATGTGGAGAACTCGAAATGTTTTTAAAAGATTACAGTTTTCTATTCATTACTCGTTCTACGATAAAAATAAGTGCGATTATAAATATATGAAAAATATTTTTATATCAAAGTCGACGATAAATTAATAGAAATTTACTGAAAAACACCAACCTCAGAAACCAAACTTTGTATTGAATAAGGTTGAACTTCAATCAAATGTAGGATAATTGAATAACTTTAGTGATTTTTAGCTTTTAAATTATTATAACATTTCTTTGCATGTCGGATTAGTCGTCAATATGCTAATTTGAATCATCATTTTCAAATTCAATCTGCTATAACCAGAAAAAATGTATAAACTGACTGATACAAATAACTAAAAGTCAGATTTACGAGACTATTATATCTGGATCAAATTACTTCTATTATAATCAAACAAAAATGCAGATATAATAAAGTTATTTGTACGCTGGAGTATTATCAGCTCTTATAAAATGATGATTATGTCACGTGAATGTGACATACAAATCGTATGCTTGTAGCAGATTCAATTCAGAAATTGTGTATTATTAATGAGATTTAAGTGAAAATCTTTATATTTTTTAAGTATAGCCTTTGTTGTAGTTATTAAAATTGTGATAGCGTGTATTGACAGAAATTAATCATAATAAAAAAACTTGCTTACAAATTTGGTATTAAATTTTCAAAATATTACATTTGTTATTAAAAGATTTCATGTGATTTTTTAATTGTTAAATTTATTAAATAATTAAATAAACAATAAAAATGGCATATCACCTTTCTTGTATCAATGTTTAATCTAATAATTAATATTTTTGCAAATATTTGCCATCTTCCATGGCTTTGAATTCAAATTTCTGAAATAATTTCCGAGTTCATTTGTAAGAATGCATTATTTGCCCTAAAAAGATGTAATAAACAATTTCGCTTTCTTGTTTGTGTTTTATTATTTACATAAAAATACCATAATATTGAAAAATAATAGAACCAACTGGCGTAACAATATACTGTTGTCGCTTCTTATCCGCTACGATTTTTAAAACGATATCCTAAGGAAAGAAGTTCAAATATATGAATGTTCAAACAAATTTATTGATAAAATAATATTTTATAAAAAAAATTATAAGATAATAATTACACTTTTTTTGATTTATTATTTTTATTCAATAATTTTTATATTGGTACAGCCAAATTCAGGAATACATAAAAGAACCAATTATTTCCGAAGATTCCAAAACCTACAGACGGTATCGAATATAAAAAAATTATAAAAAACTGAATGATAGTATTATCCTTGATCTTATACAATTTGAGAATATTCCCCATTCTCATTCATCTTACATTTCAGTGATAGAAATGGCTATGTACTTCCATTCAGTATTACAGAAACGTGACTAATTATTATCATTAATTCCTTAAATAGAATATAACTTCAAAGAAGAGCAAATATGGAAAAAGGGAAAATTATTTATTTGTAATTCAATATATGTAAATATTTATATATTTTGACCCAAACAAACAAAATCTGTTCAGATCAGTGAATAGAATTAATTTTCAATTCATAACATATTTTGAATCCCATCTGACAAATGATTCAAAGTCAGTCTAAGCATTTTATGACAGAAAAACGGTATCCCGGGATTGCTTGAGATGTAAATCGTAATTGACAAATAAATCTTCTACGAATTTTTAATTTTATTTTTGAAGCATGATGAATTAGTATAAATGAATCATTATATAATTGTTATTTAAATCGTTGTTGACCAATATTAGTGAAAATATATTTCTTGCACAAGATTTTGTTGATACGCATTTTTCTATATTAATATTAAATCAAAATTAACGGTAAAACATTTGATTTTACTTTTTTTATCTCTCATTAAAATAAATAGATAAAACTTTAATCTTTTCACACTTGATCTTTATTTATATTTCATTTTAGACTACATAAACATTCTAAAAGAAAATATTGATATAGATATTCGGAAAAGTAATTAAGAAAAGGTAATATATCAATAGACCAATAAAATTATTAATGATAACAACAAATTCTCAGCATAGACTTTATCAAGTGTTGATTGACATTTTATTATTATATTACTGTGATATAAACAATTATTAAAATTTCTAATAAATGCAATGTCAATTTAAAAGAAATCTGAGGTGAAAATTAAAAAGTTCTTATAATTATTAAAATACAGAAAGGTTTCAAAAATATATTATACAAAATATACAAATTTATACATTCGGATACATTATATCTAACTGATTGTAGTTTCTTCTAACTATTAATTTATTAATTATTTTAAACCAGTAAAAATAAATTTCTTATCAGTTTAAAAAATTATATCATTAATACATATTTAATTATGAAAGCTTCAAAGCCAAGACTGCAAGTAGAATCAACGAGTAAATATTTATATATTTATTAAATAAAATATTTTGTTTATTAAATGATAAATATGTACAATTCCTAAATGTTTAATGTTTACTTTTCTTTGATATCGGAAAACTGAGGATATTCTATTTCACTATTCTTTACTTTCAACCAAAAATAAATAATATTTATCGCAACTGTACAATAATAATTCATATAATAGTGAGAAGAATGGGAAATTTAGATCCTGCTAAATTAGTAAAATAATTTCCTAATTTATGGATTGTTCATTTCTAACTATTTGATTAACTATTTATAAACAGAACACTTCACTTTTTACTTTGTCTTAAATAATTAAAGAAAATTCAAAACTTTTTCGAACAACAAAATACGTAATTGTTTCCTTATGGTATTCTATTTATACTAAAAGTACCTTAATACCTGAATTATATTTTTATTTAAACAAATAATAGTTTTACATATAAAGATTGAAACAAATCATTTACTATTAAAATTATGTCGAATAAATAAATATATTTTTAAAAAATTAAATTTACTTTCGTTAACTTTTAATTTTACTGAATTGAATATAAATTAAAAACTTGCGCTTCCAACTAGAAAAATCAATTCTTTACTAATGACCCAACCAATTTAATTTTGATTATTTTAAATGTTTCTTAGTTGTCTAAAATAATTAATTTATTTTGCCTTGTAAACTACAACTTGTAGTCTCATATAATAACAAGCTTAAAAAAAAAAAAAAATAATAATAATAATAATAATAATAATAATAATAATTGAAAAACTTCAACTAGATATATTGTATAACATCTCGCAATATAATTCGACCGTTTAACAGTTCTCTTCAGGTTAGAAATCTTATTAATTATAACTAAATGAAAATAAGAATATTTAAACAAGTTAATATACAATAATCGTAATCAAATTGTATTCAACTAAAAATATTTTCCAAACCTCTGCAGATTGGACACTTTGAAATAAGTATATTGCAGAGTTAGATTTGTTGAATTTTTATGTAATTCTTATATTTTCTTCGTACTCAAATAGGTTATCGCTTTTAGAAATAAAAACCTTTAAATAGAGTTTGATGTGCAGAAGTAACAACTTTAAACAGCGCTGGAATTATTTTCTCCATTTAAATGAAAAGAATTATATTATTTCATAAATCATAAGGATGAAAATAATTAATTTTCAATTAAACAATTAATTAAAAAAACATTCTAGTAACCCTTTAGATGCCACGAGATTTTAGTACGGTCGTGCGCTACAGGCCGAGAATTTTCTGGCAAAAATAAAATTGATTTTATATTACATTATGTAAAATACTTGACCTTAGCTAGTAAAAAAATTGCAAAGTATAGCGAGTTTACACGCTCATTTTGTATGAGCGGCGTGGCGTGCACTGAAATACAGAGCGTGTTAACACGCTTATGGCATCTAAAGTGTTAACAACTTCTAAAATTGACTTTAACAACAATTATGTGACAGTGAAACTTTTGTTCAGATTATTGCACTAACTATTTAAGAGCAAAATTTTCTTTTCAAAATATTAAAAATAAAATAAATCCAGTTACTTTAATAATTGTGAAACAATTGAGTGATAATTTAAACCGTTTACTGCGAATAATGTATTTAATGAAAAAACATTTCGACTAAGATAGTCTATAAGATATTTGATTTTTCATTGAATACAATATTCGCAACAAAAGGTTAAATTATTACTTAATTCTTTTAAATAATAAATCCTGCTGCCAAGAAATCGTCACTTTATACTTTAGTAATTGTGATTATTTAAAATTAATTGAGAATATTGAATTTGTCAATTAAAAAGTAAAACAAATACTGAATTAATGAAATTGATGATTTATTGATATATTAATTTCTTATTTACTTGTAACCAGCAAAAAATTCTAGGCCTTGAATTTTTTTGTCCATACAATTAGGGTTTTACATCATCAATTTGAAAAATATAATTCAAACAAATAAAAGAAGTAATCTATTGTAACAATATATAAATACATATATATAAATTTAAATAATATTATAATTTGTTTTAATTTGTTAAAATTAATTTAACTTTTAATCTTGTTAAATATTTTAATGTCACCTTTATATTAAATTTATATTAAATAAAATACAATGAAAGAATATTAAAATAAAAGTGAAAATAGAAATGTTGTAATAAAACTAATACATTCCATATAATTATGCGCGAAAATGAAATATCCCCGAGCAATTGGCTTCATTACCCGCATTATTAATATGAACATAACGAACAATATTAATTATTGATATGTAACTCTCAGTTTCGTTGATTCAGCGAAAACACTCTGATTTTGCCAAGATAAATAAAAAAATTATTATTATTTTATTATAGATATCTCCAACAACTGATATTACTGATCATTATTAATAAATATTTTTAATATTCATAAATTTGGCATACTTGATAACACATATACATTAAGAATGTTAGTTGCAATAAATCTTTATTCAAGAAAAAAGAATTGAAACTCAGTGACAGTTAAAATTAAAATTGTGATATTTTCATATTTTCTTTATTAATGTAAAATATATATTTCTATGTTTTTAATTTTCATAAAAGCTAATAGTTTTAAATAAATTTAAAATGACAAATAATACTTTTAAAAATAATTTTAAAATATATACTTATTTAAAACTTGAATTGGATGAACAAATAAAAATTAATTTAATAGCTTGATCGAAATTTATGTATAGGGAAACAATTGTTTTTGTTTTTAAAGCCTCATTTTTAAGTTAACTGACAAAAATACATAATCTGTATTATTATTATCACTAGAAAAAACATTATTTATAAAACAAATTTTATCCCTAATACTAATAAATTATAAAGAAAAACAACAAAATCCTTTGAATAAACAAATGACTCAAATTGTTAATTTACAATCTAAAAATAAAATAAAACATATAAAATAAAAACAGAAAAAAAGTTAATAAATTACATTTTATTTTAATCTTTTAAAGATTTTATTTTACTATATAGCTTAAAAATTATATTTTACCATTTATCTCAAAACATACGTTCCAAGTAGTTCAACTGACTTTAAATTTATCATATTGTAATAATTCAAAACTTACTAAACATGAACTGAAGGAAAGCCTTAGATGTTAAAATTTTCCTCGTCAAATAAATTCAAAACCCTCTTTTTTTATAAGATAAGTAATATGCTGTGAGCCCGTATTACAAAGAGGAAATGCCGCCCATCCTTCTAAAATATACTTACCACCCGATACATATTTTCATTTTTGATTTCACAGAAATCTTCTCGGCTGACATCACATAGCTTGCTACAGTTGAAATTTATTTCATTAAAGCTTACCATTTAAATGACCATATTTATTAACTTTCATTGGTTAATATTTATTTACTATTTATTTTATGAAATTAATTAAAAATAAATATTCTTCATCACTCTTTTATAAAATCCATTTAATGTTTTTATTACTCACTTTTTATTATTATATGAAAGATTTTAATATTTTATGATAAAAATAAAATTTTTTATTCAACAATTATCAAACACTGAGAAAGAATATGGAGACAAATTAACAATATCCAATAAATTAAAATGTTAAAATCGGCTTACATATGAAAGCATTTTTTATCTTGTCTGTCATCGTGTTATTCTTTGCATGAGTCTCATTTAGGACAGGTTATCTAATCATCTTTTGTTTTACTGCAACTGGGTAAAGTAAAGAAATTAAATAACGCCAACATATATTTTTCTTAATTTGTTTTAAATGGTAGAGAAATGTTCATAGACGTTTTTTCAATTTTAATATTATTTAATAACATAAGATAAATTGAAATAAATTTAACATAAAACCTCCAGTTAATTACATGAATCAATGCACCTTAGGAAATATTTGAATTACTTTATTAATTGTTTTTTCAGCGAATATGAGCAAGGTAGATTTTAAGGAAAATATTTAATTAAATAATTAAACATTGAAATTTTATTTTATTATGTCAAATATTAGATTTATTAATGTAATATTTATTAATTATAATAATTAAATGATAAAACATGTAATGTAAGTGAATATGTTTAGATATTTAGAAATCAACTTTGAGAAAAGAGAGCAAGGGTGTGTTTAAGNTTCATAGACGTTTTTTCAATTTTAATATTATTTAATAACATAAGATAAATTGAAATAAATTTAACATAAAACCTCCAGTTAATTACATGAATCAATGCACCTTAGGAAATATTTGAATTACTTTATTAATTGTTTTTTCAGCGAATATGAGCAAGGTAGATTTTAAGGAAAATATTTAATTAAATAATTAAACATTGAAATTTTATTTTATTATGTCAAATATTAGATTTATTAATGTAATATTTATTAATTATAATAATTAAATGATAAAACATGTAATGTAAGTGAATATGTTTAGATATTTAGAAATCAACTTTGAGAAAAGAGAGCAAGGGTGTGTTTAAGCGTTTGTACCTAGAAAAATAAAATTTTAAATGTTAAATATAATAAATAAGTAAATATTAATATGAATCATTTTAGGTAACCATAGCTTTTATTTTCAAAACAAAAAATTAATTACTTAGATAATTAAAACATGATTTTATAATTAAAAATTCTTTAGAAATTTTTAATGTTCGGTAATACAAACTACTCTAATCTTTGAACAGCTATGTTTATAAACTCACTTCATTAGATGACAGATAAATCTCTTGAATATATATCAACTTATACACGAGATCAAAACCTAGACCTATCAGGGCCCAAGATTTATACCTAAGGATATTGAAATATAGGTGTACGAATAGGTGAAATATTGAAAAATAAAAAAAGTTTGATACACCATATTCAATAAAAAATTGAGGATCTTTATATATGGTAAATGTCGTGAAGTTTAAAACTCTAGCAAATAAATTGTTTCAAGTCATAAAAAGAGATATAACAATTAAATATAAAGGATGCAAAAATTATTTTTTAATAAGGAATTCATCAAGTTTAGTTTGCCTTTTGTTTTCTCTTGCACTTTTAACAATATTAGAAATAGGACCGCACGCAATCAATCATTTCCAATAGAGATAAAATTTGATATCTTCTTGCCAATACCTTCAGGCTATGTATTATTCCTCCATCAAGTGGCTGTAGCACTCTTGTCATATTATAATGATTGTTGTCTTTATTTTCAATATTTTATTTTCAATGGTGTAGAAAAAATATTGTAGGGCATAATAGAGTATCTTGGAGTGATTGTGAGTGTAATAATGTAATTGTGTCCATGTGTATTGTATAATATTTTCCAATAAAATACAATAATAACAAAATTAAATGCTACCAAATACACACTTTTGGTAAAAAACAATTAAATAATAAACATACAATTGTACCTTGAACTGTGCAATATAGTTAGTAATATTTCTCAAATCCCAATCTTCTTTTAATAAATGAACAAATAGTTCTGTTTTGATTTCTTTTACTAAATTGGATATTTTTTGAAAACATCTACTTGGGGGTTAGTTTGCAATTTTAGGTTAATGGAATCATTTTATAAGCTTTTCTATTTACCAATAGCTTATCAATATTTTATAAAAGACTTTTTTTTCATTAAGTAATTTCCAATTATTAATTTGGCATGCACTTCCATTTTATATATTTGGCAAATTTTGCAATTCTTGATGGGCGTAAAACTCATGAAATGAAATTAACATTTAATTTTCAATTAATATTAAATGTTTTAAATAAATTATTTGTATGTATTCAGTCTTTTTGTTTTAATTAAAATTTCAATGCATTTTAAACTTATTAATAAAATATTGGAATGTTATTATTGGAATGTTATTAGGAAAAGGTTTAATTATATAAGATTTTCTAGTCAAATAATATCAGTGAATATATATTGTTTCTAATAAAAATGTTTTCAAAACATATATTTTTGATTTTTCATACAAATTACTGCTTCTGTTTGACATATATCTTTTTAGACAATTGTCATTTAAAAATATTTATGATATTATTAGCAAAGTCTATCAATAAGTGTTTTAATAAATAAAGATTGTTGAACAAGAAACATATTTCTTTGAAATTAAGATCAAATTTCACTCATTATTACTCCTTGAAATTTGTTATAGGTTTTTTATTTTGTCAATTACGAAAATTAACTCAATTTATTGGTATTAATTTCTTTAATAATCTCGTTTATATTTATTTTATTCAGACTATAGATGAACTCAATTTAAAACAAAACATAGATAAGTAGTCTGAAAGAAGATATAATAAATGAGATTATATGGAAAGAATATAAATTTATTATGTTATTAATATTAAATTTTAACTAGTACATTTATTTAATATATTTCATTTAAAAGAAATAGCAACATATTATATTGTTATTTTATTTATATATTTCAAAGAATTCTTAAAATAAAAACTAATTAATTATTTAATAATATAATAATAAGATTTTGCTGTTGAAATAAAAAAGTATTCATGTTTATTTGTTAATATTTTTCTCTATACTCCTTGAAATTATTGAAGCATTTAAATTATTTTTTAATTATTATATTTGTTTAAACAGTACACTATGTCAAATTTTAAAATTGAAAATTAATCAAACCTTGTTCAACAATTGTATTTTGATAAATAATTGTATGATTAGTGCGTATGATTTCGAGATCTTTAATTTTATTTGGCTTATTTAACTCTGTTCTGTTATTATTTGCAACTTTTTAAATTTAAATTCATTAGCTTTTGTTGAATTTCTTTCTTATTTCTTATTTATAGAAATTGCTTTCTGACAAAATAAAGCTTTTAATTATTTTTTTAAAATAAAATATTCTTTCCTTGTTCTATTTTAGAGATTAACATTTCTCGAAATTAATCCTTAAAGTGAGTAAATATTTTACCATTAAAGAACTAAATAAATATATAACCAACATAATTATTATAAAAAGACCTTTAGAATGGTAAGTCTATACAAATCTAATGATTTTACCACTACATATTATTTTATTTTATTTATTGTCATATTTAATAATTTAGTCGATTAGTACAAGTCCATTCGAAAAACTGTGATGTCCATTAAATAATTTTATGTCAACTTGTAAGTTTAATAAACGATAAACGTATTTTCTTCATTCATTATTTAACATTTGTTCCTTATCTAATAATAAAACTTTAAACTTTCTAAATATATATATATATATATATATATATATAAATTGCATAAATTGAATTTTTTGAGAAAGTAGACCATTTATTTGACAATTTGTATGGAAAAAATATAAAAATTACGGAAATATATATCATAGCTCAAAAGAAATGGTTTCGAATAGAATTATTATTTTGAAGTTTACAAAAAATGACAAATGAATTCTAGGAGTGAGATCAACATCTATAAAAATGAGTAGTAATGAAAAATACAAACGTGATTAAAAATGTCTATAAGGACGATCTGACATATTTGTTATTTAAGTGTATTCAGATTAATAATTCAGTTTTTTATAATTTGAAATATTTATTTTATTTTTGTTTGAATGACTTTTACAAACTTTTATGATTTGTACTGAATTTATAATGATTAATCTTTCATTAATTATTAACCATTTAATTTAATACTCAATCTTTCATTATGTTAAATTAATTTCTTTTATTTTGTAAAATTCTTTATAGAAATTGTTTAATATAATTGTTTTAAATTCTACTTCTAATAATCAATTGCAAATTCATAAATAAATGCCGGAGAATTTTGTGAATTTAATACTTGTGTAAAACGATAAGGTTTATATTAATATTTATACGAATTTTTTATTTCAAAATAAAATTTTAAATATACAAATGAAATTAGAAAATGTTTTTATTTCATTTGAAATTTTATTTTATATGTATTGTAAATCGTATCTGACATGAACTAATGTCACTGTCATCATAAATTATATATCAAACATTGTTTAAATTTTCAACATTATTTCAGATTTAATTTTATTTCAAACATTTCTTGTAGTGAGCGTAGCAAAAAATGAAAATTTAAAATTTCTTAAAAATGAAAATTGTTTGTAAATTTTAATAAAATATTTAATTTTGATTTCAAGTTTTTAATGATCTTTTGATGTGGCCAGCCTATTTTTAGATAAGCATGAACTCAAATTATTACTGATGGATTTTTGAATGACATTTTTCCTATGACCTATTTAATTTATTATTTTTAAAATATTTGTTACTAATCCAATCAATTTAGAACTGTTTTAGCAAACCTTATTGTTAAAATTATAATAGATTTTTTTAAATATATTTCTAGAAATAATTTAAATTACTTTATAAATACTCAATGCTTGAATTTTGCTTTAAATGAGGACCTGGAAAATTATTAATGAATTTTAAGAAAATAGTTTTAATGGAATTTTTTAATATTATCTGAAATTTCATGATAATCATTTTTTATTTAAAACAAGTCATTCCAATAATTTATAAGATATTTGAAAAATATATTAGCAAAGAAAATAATAATTTTTATTTATTACATTTTTTGTTTATAAATATGATGGAAATTAAAAAATGAGATTATTGTCGATAATTCTTGGAATTAATTAATAATTAATTTAACTAAATATATAATAATGAAAATATTAAAAAAATACTATTACGCTTTTTTTATTTTCATTTTATTTTCTATCACTAATTCTAATTTCTTTATAAATACTGATTCCAGTCAGAAGTGATTGAGGAATTCCCTTAAAAGAAAAAACACAAAAGTATCTTTAAATTTAACAATAACAAAAGAAATTTTAGAAAACAAAAAAATATTTGTAGAAATAATAATCAAATAATCTTTTTTTAATTAAAACAGTAGAAGAAATTTTACACTTAGCAATAAAATTATTATCCAATCAAAAGACAGATAATACAAATGAAAATAATCAAAATCATCCGTTGAAATATATATGTATATATATATATATATATATATATATATATATATATATATATATATATATATATATATATATATATATATATATATATGTATATATATATATATATATATATATGTATATATATATATATATATATATATATATATATATATATATATATATATATATATATATATATATATATATATATATATATATATATATATACATATATATATATAATTATTTATTTTTGATGGTTAAATATTTTATATATTATTATATTTTGAAATGTATTCATTAAAATATAATATAGTATCGGCGGTAAACTGTCATAATTAGTTTAGTTTTACACTTATCTATAAATCAACAGTTAATTATAAGGTTTCGAGTAAATTTCTCCTTGAAAAGATTTCTTTGATTATGATAATTGTTTGCTTGGCGATTCATTTAATAAGTCCATCAAACGGCCAGTGAAATGATCAAAATTAAAGTGAATTATCCGTATTTTGAAAAGGAATTATATATAATTATTAAAATCATTAGTACGTTATCATTAGTCGTAACGCATGAAAGGATTATTTCTGGGGCTAAATTAAAGCCTAAATTATTTATTAGGAATCTTGTCTGATGAGAAAAATATAAAGAAAAACAAAGTTATGTTAAAATAATTTTAAAATAAATTATGAATCATTTTTTGAAATAAAAGTACAATTGATGAATAAAAGGTTTCCTAGAGGTATGTATAGGCCTGCATGTTATGGAATTTAAATAATTTACAATTGAGGATGAATAAACTTCAAAAGGGATTTTGAATAATTTATAAAAAGTTTTATTTTAGAGATTTATATTTGTACAATTAAGTCGAATTATTGATAGGCATGCGTAAAGTATGATATGTATTAGAAACGCGTTAATTTTGATATTAAGCTTTATTTAACATTATTTTTTTACATTTTTATATAATAATTCTATCATTCTCATAATTATCTAATTTAACCAAAATATTATTATTCTTCCTCTAAATGAGGTATAATCAAACTTGTAGAATATTTTCAGAATAATTTTAGATAATTCAATTTTTTAACAATTAACTTAATTTGTCATGTCAATTTTAAATTATCAGAAAAGGCAGTCTTAGTTAAATATTTTCTGTAATATTTTAATGTTTATTCCCAAACAATATTCTAGGTGAAATTGTGGAACTTGTTTTTTGCAAAATATAAATTTTTTACGAAATGATAATTATATATTTTTTCATTTCTTTAATTATAAAAGTATTGAAATATGTTTTCTACGTTTCCTTGAATGAATGAAAGATTTCTTCAAGTCATTTATGAATTGAATTAACAGAATATATTAAAATTAATCTTGTGCAATTTTTAAGTCATTTCAAGTTTCAGTCACATTTTTATTCCACATCAAGAAATGATTTAAAACATCATAGTTTGAATTATGTAAATTATTTTTTACTTATAATTGTTATTTTTTATCTTCATCATTGACCTTTTTCCCATTTCCATTATCTCCATTTCATTATGACTAACAAACAATATTTTTTTAAATATATTTAACATAAACATTTAAATTAACATAATCAACCCTATTTCAGTCTAAAAGCGCTTTATTGACAAAAAGTAAATGAAGATAATAAAAGTAATTAATTATTTTAAAGACTGTGACATGTATAATATTCAAAACTGTTATTATTATTATTATTATTATTATTATTATTATTATTATTATTATTATTATTATTATTATTATTATTATTATTATTATTATTATTATTATTATTATTATTATTATTATTATTATTATTATTATTATTATTATTATTATTATTATTATTATTATTATTATTATTATTTCTGTCAAAGCATTTCTTCTATTATATATTTCTCAGAAAAATGTATATATTTTCAATTTAGAAAATAATCAAACAACGCCCCTTCCAGTGTTATTATTTATTCATGGAGAAAGCTTTGAAATTGGATCTGGAAATGCATATGATTTATCGAAACTTTCAAGCTACGGTCAAATCATTGGAATCACTCTCAATTACAGGCTTGGTTTATTAGGTAAAGATTTCATTTAATTTTGCTTGATTATTCTGTATTCTGTAACAAAATCTTGCATCAAAGCGCCATTGTTAGGTTCATTGTCATTAATGAAAGAAAATATAAATAATGCATAAAATTTGATATAAAAATTATATTTCATTGTCTGTTGTGATTTATAAGTAAAGCTTTTTCATAAATAATTGACATTTTGCTTATGACTTCTATGATCTTATGACTGGAATTTCTTTTTTCTACAGTTCCTTTATATAATTATGTTCTTCATCATTGTCACCTAACTAATTTATATTATTTATATTAGAATTTCTAAATGTAAGTAGTGAACATTTGATCATCAATAATTTAACATTTGATTTTATTTCATATTTTTTATCATTTATTTTTATTTTATACTTTATGAGATGCCTAGTTAGTATAATGTCAAATGTATTATATTTAGTATTGTACTTAATCTTGTCATTCTTTAGTGTAAATAGTGAAGTTTTTCTCATTATTTTATAAAATAGTAAACTATTTTTGTTTTAAAATACAAAATGTCATGATATATAGCTAAGCTGTTTTATGGTTAACGCTTTTTACAATTTAATTGCAAGATTATTTATCTATGAAATGTTTCACATTACTTTCATTCAAAATAATGATGTTTTTGGAGAATTGTTGCTAGTATTCAATGAATTTCTTTGATTTTGGTTAAGTGGAAAGCCATAATCGTGTTAAAAATAGTATTAATCTTCCCAAAAAATTGTTTGACAAAATCTAGAATAGTGAAATGTAAGTCGTTAAAGTATACTTTATATTTTTAGACTCTTTATTACAATTGTTAACTTATTGTATGATATTTCTAATTTTTACACCACTATAATCTTGTCATAATAATGTTTGTAACATTTCTATACAAAAACCCTTAAAGACATGGGATTTTTTGAACAGTGCAAGTTTTTAAGATTCTTGAAGCACTCACATATACTTTCCATAAGTGGAGTTTTCATTAATAATTTTGTTAAAACGGTATACCTACTTCTAAATTCTTTTTTCGTCTTTTCGAATTCTATTCGATTAGATTTCATTTTAAATTTACAATTGTTTTTTTAATTTCCAAATTTTAAAAACTTAATCTGTTAACATTTTTCAGATTTCATATTATTAAAATTTGTCTTCTCAAACTTACACTGATCTGGAGTATATTCTGATCATACGTTCAAATATTACAATGTAATGTCAGTCTGTAGAAAATGTTAAGACAACTTATAACTTAATTTTTGTTTTGTGGATCTTACAAATTCCTTACAAATCACATATGCAATTAAATAATTACGAATACAAAATATAAAATTAATCAAATCTACAAAATACACATAGAGTCATGCACCTAAATCAAATCAGCCACGTAAAATAATGAGCCATTTAAATAAGGTAGTTTACCTTTTGTTATTGTTAAAATTTCTTTACAAAATCAAAATTACTGAAAATATTTATAAAAATTTTTTTTAATTTTTAAGATTTTGAAAATTTTTATTCGAAAATTCGGAAACATTTTCTCTTTTATATTTATCGTTTCAATTTAATATTAGGCAAGTGCTTCCGGCAAATCAATTTTAATGATTAAATACATGGTTTATTGATTTATTTCAAATGTACACGCACATATTTTATGCAAAGAAAACTGAAAGTCATAGGGAAAATATATTAGAAAATATTTCATATTAGTTTCTAAGAATTTATTTAAATTTAATAATAATATTAAGATTAAAATTTCATTATAAAAATAATTATATTAAAATAATAATGATAATAATAATGATAATAATAATAATAATAATAATTAATAATAATAATAATAATAATAATAATAATAATAATAATAATAATAATAATAATAATAATAATAATAATAATAATAATAATAATAATAATAATAATAATAATAATAATAATAATAATTTCTGTTATTATTATTATTATTATTATGAAAAGGATAAAAATAATAAATGATATCTTGTTTACATTCATTAGATATTTGACTTTTGTGAGTTCTTTAATTTAGAAAGTCAGACTAATTAAAAAAAAATTCTCTTGTAACTGATAATTTTAATTTGTTCAAATAATTATATTCGATGATAATATTATGTTCTTCACATCATCAAATATATGTTGTCAAGTTTTTTTAAAAATGAGCAAATTATAATATTTTGTTTAGACTGCATGTTAGTAATCAAATTCAAATTTAATTCATCCGTAATTTGAATATTTGTGTAATTATAATTAAAATGCATTTAAATTTAATTTTCTTTTAAAATTTTGTTTTACCGAATACATGAATTCAAAATTTTGTTGACTGAGCATCAAGAAATTATTTTAGATATCACTTAAGAATTAAAGTACTGCAGTATAGAATAATTTATTATTTTAATATTTTCCTATTTAGTTAACATTTCTCAATGAATAAGCCAACTTGGGTTCATTATTTACTACAAGACGACAGAAAAGAGCGTTTATTCATTACTGATCTTAATAAGCTTTCATAAATATGTCATATCAATTGTGATTTCACTTTTTTTTAGGGAGGCATAGATTTTCTATAATTTTCTATAATAATGTTTTGGTTATTTTGGTATTATTTTAGAATAAATGAAAATAAAGTTTGTGCACTAATTTGTGTACTTATTCATCATGACAGCATAAAACGGATAATTGTATATACTGGCAATATTAATAGTATTTGCTGAAAGAAGATTTGTTTCTTTAAATAGTACATGCAATTCCATTTTTATACTTAAAAATACATTATACTATGATATTATGTTGGAATTATAAATAAATATTTAACATTCAGTAAATAGTATATAAACTTTTAAAAAGGGTTGAAAGAATATTTATTGTGTATTAATCGTTGCTAAATAAACCGAATTTAGTCTAACACAAATCCTGATAACAGTTAAATAATCCGCTCAGCTCCGCTTTACATAGCTTACTTCTTCTAAATCATCTTCATTTTGTACGAACTACTCCATGCATTGTTAGTGAATTTTTCAATAGTTTTACAACTGAACATTACAAAAAAACGAATTTGAAACTAATTTAGAAATACCTATTTAAACAACTTTTAAAAGAACACCAGGAAATTGTATTTAAATAAATTTGGTTTGAAGAAGGTTTGAAAAGTGTACTTTCCAAATGTATTGTTCCAAAAGGACTTTTCCATTAATTGTGTTTTCTCAAGACACGATTTTAATAAACCTCTTTCAAGCAACAAATATTTTAAATAAATTAAAATTTGTTTATTTTATAAAAATTATAATATGTTTAGTTTATGGTATCTAATTTATTATTTGACTGTAGTTGGTAGTCAGAGACAATATTGATGAAAAAACCCGTTTAAAGTGAAAATTCAATCGACATATTATAAGAAAAACTGAAAAACAATATTGTTTTAAGGTGATGCTAATTAATAGTCTACCAAGACCGATAAATAAAACGAAGACTAATGCATTTACTAATAATTAATAATTAATGTTTTTATACTTCGTTTTGCATTTGTTTTATTTGCAAGGACTAATGATAAAAAAGAATAAGATATTTGAATAAGATGTGTAATACATTGAAAGATTTCACTTTACTGAAAGAGGTAATTTCTAATAATATAAATATTAAGGTTTCAAAGATTTACAATAAATTTAATAATAATAATAATTATTATTATTATTATTATTTTTTCATTTCCAACAATCTCAACCAGGGAAGAAAGAAAAAACATATTTAAATTGAAAACTTAATCAATGGCAACCTTTAAAAGAAAAATTTCAGATGTAATGAGGCAATTATCATCATAAATAAACGACCAACAATCAACATTAAGAAAGAGAGCAATGAAATCACAAGTCTGATTAGTTGTTATTGATTTTGAGAATATTCTCTTTTTAAAAAATTAAAAATAATATAAATAACTAGATCACATTTTAACGAAGTAAACTTTTAAGAACAGAGTAGAATAAAAATCAAATTATAATTATGATTAAAATTTTCTAAATTACATATATATAGTTTTTAAAAATGTTTTTATAAATAAATATTTTTTAATCTAATTTATTAAAAAAGAACTAGTTATAAAAGTTTTAAATATTTTTTCTTTTATTTTGAATTCTAGAGTAAATTTATATTTAATTTTAAAATATTATTATTATTATTATTATTATTATTATTATTATTATTATTATTAATTCAACATTAAGTGTTTCTTTTGTTTATGATTTCAAAATTTAAATCAAAATTACAATTATAAATGGGTTGGAAATAAAATGATTTTAATTAAAAAGACGTAATTAACATAATTTATTCGACGACATAAAATCGTCAAAACACATTGAAATGAAATTATTATCATAAAAATTCGAATTAAATTTCATTCTACTACTCAATTTAGTTCCGAAATTGAAACTCATTTGGAATATTTGAAACTGATATAATAGCTGATGCACATAATGTTTTTCAATATAATATTTTTCTAATTAATCGAGCATACAGAATATTGTCATTCCAAAATATTTATACATCAATCCCTCAAATTATGCGGTACCCATTTTACGCGGTTTCACTTTTACGCGATCATAAAAAATAATATTTTTTTAATGAAATCTACATATATGGTGTCAAATATCTCTCAAATGCATATATTGGATAAGATTACTCACATTTCAACGACCATACGTCTATAAGCCACGCATGCAGTACGTCAAATATTGTGTTGAGGAGTGCACGTGTTTCGCTCAAGATTTTGCTTGTTTATACACCCAATTCCAAAATTTTTCATGCATTTTTCATTTTTCTCTCACCTTTACAATTCCTATAATAACGTTATTAAATTTCGGAACAATATATCTCTACACACAGGTAAGTTTGTGTGTTCTTATACTATAAATTTATTGATTTTCTTTAGATTATAGAAGTTACTAAATTTCGGAATTAGGTGTAATATAATTTAAATGAATATTAAAAAGTATGTACATTTGAAAACTATTTTTATGCCTCGTTTTTCGCGAGTTTCTGGAACCTCGATTTACGCAGATTTTTATTTTCTGAAACATATCTATCATTTTTGTATGAATTTGAAGTCTCCATTTCCGCGGTTCGATTTCCGCGTTAGTTTCATGGAACGTATCTACCGCGTAAATCGAGGGATTGGTGTATATTAAAAAATAATATGTCGTATAACAAATACGTATTTTAAAGTTTCATTTTAATAATGTTAAAATTAATAAAATATTTAATGAAAATAAATTTTAGAATTCCGGTTTCAAATAATTTGAATTTAATATAATCTAACTATGGATAAAAATAACCAACAAAATAAATACGGGAAATGAATTCATTAGCAGATGTATATGTGCAATTTATTCATTTATATGGTTAATTTAAACAAATAAAAACGCTTTCCTGAAAAAGGTTTTGTTTACGCTTTGAAAACTAATTTATCAAATTATTCATCTAAATATCAGCTGCTAGTTTTGAGTCAAATGGACTAATGGAAATTATAATAAAGTATATTATAATTAAAACAAAGTTTTAATATTTTAATTTGTAAAAGTTATACTTTTAAACTTTTTCACTTTAGTTCATACGTAAAGTTTAAATCGATTTTCTAATTTAAAAGTTTGCATTATTTATAAATTATAAAAACAAATAAAGACATTTCAAAGATTTATTACATTGTTGTTATAAATTCAATTCTCCGGAAGAAGACGCTGTGGTGAGATATTTATTTCCATTTATATCTACTTAATATAAAGTCAATTAATATTTAGAACTAAAATTTGAGAGTAAACTCATATTGCGCTTTGAAATAATGAGAATATCTTATTTGACAACTGTAGGTTTGAAATGATTGATAATGAGTTAAAATAACCTATTAAAACAAATTGACAAGTACAGATTTAAAATTGTTTTCATAATTATTACTTACATACATTATTTTTTTGCCTTATAATAATAATAATAATAATAATAATAATAATAATAATAATAATAATAATAATAATAATAATAATAATAATAATAATAATAATAATAATAATAATAATAATAATAATAATAATAATAATAATAATAATAATAATAATAATAATAATAATAATAATAATTATAATAATTATAATACTATTAATAGTTTTATTAAAAATTTTAAATTTAGGATTTTTGAAATCAGATGATAATCAGGCACAAGGAAATTATGCTTTTTTTGATATTTTTGCTGCTCTTCAATGGATTTCTACTAATATTCACAAATTTAACGGAGACTCCAGTAAAGTAACTCTCATGGGTCATGGCCACGGTGCAGCTCTTGTTCACTTGTTTTCTTTATCGAAAATGTTAAAAGGTTAATATAAATTTAAAATAACTGTAAAAATTGTAGTAAAATAATTTAATTTTTACAGCTACTTAAATGTTAAGTTTTCCTTAATACTAATATAAAATCAGAAACTAAGTTTCATTTAAAATGAGCATATATATCATTTTTTTCCATTTAATTCTTTGAGGTAATTATGGTTAGATTTTGTATGTAATGGAAAAAGTCTAATATATAATTTCCTTTTTATTGATTAATTGTTGATGAACGTCGATCTTGGTTGCAATGTCTTTGATTATTTATAAATTATCTTTTTTAATTGTTTAATTTCACAAATAAATCAATATTTACTTTATTTTTAATTAGTGAATATAATGCTTGCTGCAAATCTGCTTCATTATCCATTCACTAAGAGTCCCATAGTATCAAATGAACAATGCGGAAGTTTATGAGGTTGCAAATTCACCAATCGGGCAAAATTGATTAAACATTATTAATAATTAATTTAATTAATTTTTCTTTCAAATGTTGATTGGATAAAATTATAATTAATCGTTGATTTTATGTAAAAAATATCTTTAGAATTAGAGTCATGTTTATAAATTAGTAAATATATAAATGTGTAATATATATATATATATTCTTTGTGGAGAGTTCATCTATCTCGGTTTTTATACGGTCTTTAAATCAGAGTATTGCTGTATTTTATTTTTACCAATGCAATTCAGAATAGATTTTTGCGTTAATCATTTAATGGATGCTTTGAAATTAGAAATTACTGGTACATACCAAAAGCTGCTGAAATACGCTTCCTATAATATAAGAAAAAATCAATAATCTAATATTATACAAACTCACTTTGATGTCACGCTGATGTTCTGATTGATATTGCAGTGAGATGCGCTTTACACGATAGAAATATATGATGAAAATTTTTTTAAATATATTTATGAAGAATCTGCGTTAAGTTTTCATAAAATGTCGAAATATCATCATAAAATTTATTTTTAATTTAAAATTATGTTAATTATTTCTTAAAATTTCAGATATTTCTATCGAAACTTTAAATAATTAGTAATAAAATTTGTCTAAATAAATTATTATACCAAAAGTAATATTTAAGAACTTGAACCTTAATATCGAAATAACAATCCAAGCCTTAAAATTTAATTAACATTAGAAATCTTACTTTTAAGCCATTTCTAAAATGGCTAAAATAAATTACAAAATAAAATTCATTTTCGCATAAATGGTGAGTCGCCAATAATTGTTGTACACATTATAGAAACCGCATGTCATCGACTTTTGGTGTATAGTTTATGTATCATATATATATATATATATATATATAATATATATATAATATATATATATATATATATATAAATTGATAATATAATAACTATAAATTGATATGTTTAAGAAAATAATTTTCATAATCTTTTTAAATTATTATTTTTTATTAGTTTACAACATTGTAATTAACTAATATTATTAAAATATTTTTTTTATTTTCAATTTTTAAAACAAAGCATTATAAAAATTTGATTAATTTGGATTAAATAATATTTTAGATGTTTTATATTGTTAAAATTATTAAAAACAAATTGTGTTTTTGGTATACCTATTTTAGAAATTTCTATTTCTATTCTTTTTTATCACATTTATATCTGATACAATTATACGGAGACCAAATATTTTAGAGGTTGACATATTCCATACTCTTTAGCTGCCTAAAATGTTTGGTTCCAAATTTTAATTTCTGTGGCAATCTTACAAATTAGGCATGCTGATAATTAAAAGTGGATTAATTAAGTGGATCCATTAAAAATTTATATTTATTTGAAAAATATATATATTTACATTTGATTTAATAAAACAAAAATAGATAAATATGCAAGTTAAAAAATTTAATTAACGATAAATGGATTTATTTCCAAAAATATAAAAATAATTATCTTAGAAATATCGATTTTAAAATCTCATAAATCATTGGCGCACAATTTCTATATAAAAATTTAATAAAATTTGATGTTTAAATTTTAGGTAGGCTTAAAAAATAAAGTTTAAATTAATTACTTTTTCATTATCAATTATAATATTTTATTGAGAAATCAGTCTGAAAATTGTAGATTTATTAATGACTCATGATTTAAATATTGAAATCACTTTTTTTAATATGAATTCTTATAAACAGTTTTCAGCTTGAAGACTTTCAATATTTGTCAAAAATTCTTTACTGAATTTAAAAATATCAAAGAGAAGCAATAAAATACTATTTATATAAAAAAAATTTAAATTTATGGAAACAAGTAAGAAAACGTCAATTGTGCCAATTTGCAGAACAATATTCATTAAATTTTAAAAAAAATATTTTTGCTGATTTTTTGGTTGCGCAAAATATTTAAAATAAATTGTATTTTATAATATTTATAAAATATAGTTTTCAATAACTATTTATATACGCAATTAAATATTTTTAAAAAATGTTTCTATTTTGATTTTTATTCCTAATGATCTTTTAAAAGTACATTTGATCTATGTTTCTATATTATTTTAAATTTTAAATTATTATTTTTTAATTTTTTAATTTAATTTTTTTAAAAGTTATTCTCAAGGTCAGTAACAACAAATCAAACAAATCATTGATCTCTTCTTTAGTGTTGATTGTTGGCCGTCTGTTTATGATGAGAATTGCTTCTTTAAATCTGACATTTTTTTTGGATGTCAGATTTCGATTGAAATATTTTTTTCCTTACTTGGTTGACATTGTTGGAGATGCCTGTATACCGAGGATTTTCCACCAGGATCTAGATGTTCTTTAACTCTTTGATTCATGATCCTGAGCGTACTGCCAATGTATATTTCTTTGTATACATTACACATGATGCAATAGATAATGTTTTTTCTAAAGCACATATCTTTCGGTGTCTGGGAGTTTTCCACTGTGTAATTGTTTTCTTTATTTGTGTTGTTAGCCAGAGCTTTGAATGTATGAAATATTTCCCCCACTTCTTTTCTGGTTTTGGTCGTGATAAAGATATCATCTACATATCTTGCGTAGAAACCGATATATTGTATGTTCCTCAGTGTTTGTCGTTCGGGGATATCCATAAACATGATTGCTAACAATCCTGATAGGTAGACCTTTTTATAGACGTTTTGTTCAAAGGTAAAATAGGTGTTTTCGAGGATAACAAAAAGAAGTTTAATGATATTCTCCGTATTTATTTCCTTTATTAACAAGTTGCATGCTCTTAATTTCTTTTTTAAATATTTAATACAATATTTTGGTTCGATGGATGTGTATAGTGATACGACATCAAGACTGAAGGAATATTTGAATTCTCTATGATTAGTTCTGTTTTTATTTAATCTTGCCATAAGGTAGCCGCTGATTTGAAGATGGTATGGTACAGTGTCCTGTCATGGTTTTAAGATTTTTGAAAGGATCTAACTTGTTTTAGTTGTTGGTCCATTTGTACTGGATACAATAGGTATAATTTTGATAGCAGGACCATCTTTATAAGTTTTTCTTAAGTGATAGAAGTTCGGAAGATCAGAAATATTTGTAACGAAGCTTTTGGTTAATCTGCTATTGATACCCATTTCTACAGTTCTGGCTTCCCATACTTTATTGATTTTCATTTCGATGGTGTTTGATAATATCCGGCTAAATTTTTATTTATCTTTAAAATCTTCAATTGTAATTCCACAATTCATGTTTTATCCAAATATCCAAGATTTCTCACTATACTTTGCATATATGTCGTAGTATAATCATTGGTGTCAAAGTTTTTGAGTATATGTTTCTCGATA
>CAUHTR010007719.1:0-43796 GCA_959609185.1 Schmidtea polychroa
TTGCCCTTTGTAGCAGCAACTGCACAAACTTGCAGCTTAAAATCGGCTGTATATGAATTACGCTTTGGCATTTTTAGACTTAAAAGACTTTACTGAGTACTGATTAGAATTTATATACTTTTTTTTATACACTTTAATTGCACGTGCTGCACACTATACGCTACGAAGTTCAAACTACAAGAATACCCGTGCTGCTGATTACCCCAGGAATTAATAGCCTACACAATAAGGCCGAGCACCAGCCGATGCACAATCAGGCCAATCGTAGGGCCCAGCTCAGCTGCTGCAGCAAATCTTTCTCCTACCATCACCAGAAAACTAGGTCAACGACTTTCTGTCAAAACAACATACTACAGATACGACTTAGGCTCGTATCGTATTTCACACGCGTGTTGCACTCCATGTATCGCTTGTTGGAACAACAACTGCAGCACGATTGCGTCTCGAGGGACAGACGTCTGATAAGCAACAACCTTATGTACTGGTAGTTTACGGCAAGTCTCACTTTGCACATGCGGGGTATATAAGGGTGCGGGTCGTACGACTTTGTTTTTACTTATTTTGTAATTTGTGCAGGGTATACGCGTGTGCGGGTTATGCGCGTATGCGCGAAAATACGGTAGTCATTTATTAAAGCAATTGTGAGTTCTGATATTATTTTTATTAAGTTTTTATTAAATATTTTTAAAGGATTAACTTTAATTCCTTTAAAGATCAGAACATACAGATTTAAAACACGAAATTAATTATTATATTTCGTGACGGATTTTTTGAATAGTTAAAGGAATTTTGAAAATTGTCAAATATCAATTTTTTAACCATCACTTTACCACTGATGTAATTTTATCTCTCTGCTATACTGATTTGTTTTTTAGCCTTTTATAATTTGATTTAATGATGCTACAAATTAATGAAGTTTCACAGCATATATTTATCTTTAGCAAATTTAGCTACATCAATTGCTAAACGGCACCAATTTTCATCACAGCTTAGTTCACCTTTTTCCCATGTTACTGGTGCTATGTCAATTGATAGGCATTGATTACAACTTGCAATTATTTCTGAGATCTCATTATCCACATTTAGTAGCCCCGCTTCCGATGCTAAGAATCGCATACGATTTTTCCATACATGACAGTTCTTATGAATCTCTAATAATCTTTCGAGCTTTTTTGATTGCCTAGAGCTGCGACTTCTTTTAATAATCATCCAGTTGGCTGGTACTCTCGTTAATACATCAGCCTTGTTATTTTCTGTAGATACAAACTCCAATGTCCATTTTAAGTTCATACTCAATCGCTAGATCTTTTAAAAGCTCCAGCCTTCGTCGTATTAACAACTCTGAATTTGCTTTTGTATGTATTTTTCTGTCGCTTGATAATATGCTGTTAACCCAACACAGAACTGATTTACTATCGGATTTAATTTTGATGTACTTTAGATTCCATTTAGTATGCCATCAACGACTTTCTTTTTCACATGTATAAATAAGGAATTCAACTAACAACACCAAACAACAACATACAATCACACAATATTTACCGTATTTTTTCGAACAATAAGGCGCATCGTGTTTTAAGGCGCAATATCATTGATCGACTGCTAACGTCTTTATTTTCACTCATAAGGTGCACACATTAAATGACACAAAACTCCGATAAGTCAAACTTTATTCAACTCGTTTACAATAACTCTCAACATTGTTCAGTGTTAGACACATAAAATACAAAACAATACACTGACTTTTTTGATTTATTCTATTCCTCTACCAAAAATCCATCAAATTCTTCATCTTCAGTGACTGAGTTTAACAGTTGGGCGATTTTTGCTTCAAGCATGCCCGGATCCCTCTAATCATCATTATCAGAGTCAGTCTCGTTGTTGTTACTTAGCTATTCAGTGATGATTCATGTCTTCCTGAAAGCTCGGATAACACTGGAGACTGATACCTTCGCCCCGGTATCCACGATCCCTGGCAGATAGTGGCATAACTTGCCCGGCGTTGCCGTCCTGTCTTGGTGAATGTGTGTTCACCTTCTGTCATCCAATGCTCCCACACAGCTCGCAATTTTATATTTCGGATTTAGGTGTAAAATCGGTTTTAGTTCAGAAAGCCAGAAAACACAACCATACATTAGACGCACCGCATTATAAGGATTTTAGGAGCGCCTTATGGTCCGAAAAAAACGGTAATTAAATTGTCATTAATATTAATTTATCTAATAAATAACTTTAAATAATTAACTTAATTACATCCTCATTTATTGACCAACCCAATATTTATATAAATAGTAAAAGTAGAGAAAATGTTATTTTTAGGCTTTGTAAATGATAATCATAATTACAATTTGAGTTTATTGTAATTCAGATATTTGAAATGATGGACGCCAAAACTCGCAGGGATTGTATCAAAGAAATTGACTTACTTAAAGTGAGATTTGTAAAGTGACGAGTAATTATAAATTAGCATAATAATATTAGAAATTAGATCATCCCCACATTATAAAGTTAATCTCTTCATTTATCGAAGACAATGAGTTGATCATTGTTCTGGAATTGGCAGATGCGGGAGATCTGTCACGGATGATAAAGGTTACTACCAGATTAGTTGATTTGTATGAATTTATATATTAAACTGCATGTGACAAAACAATTAACATGTTAAGGCCATTTTTTTTACTTTATAACTTCGTACATTTATTAGATGAGCCTTAAAAAATCTAAAAATAAAAATATAAATTTCAAAGCTTAATATTTATTTTTTTTACTTTTACATTATAAATTATAAAATATAAATTTGATATTCACAATTGTTATCTTGAAATTTTTAATATTACTTATAGTTAATACATACTTAATATGGATAAAAAGTTCTGAGACTCGTACAGCAATGAAATTAATAAATCCATGAAATTTTAAACACAAATCAAAAAGGCAGTGCCGAAAATTCGTGAGTATCAAAAACATCGATATATTACTGATTTATAGTCTTCAAGCTCTCTTTTTAATAAATACAAATCAATGAATATCTATAAGTCAATATTATTGAATTTGTTTTTCCTAGTGAACGTCTATTGACATTGTTTCCGGTTTGTTTGAAAAAGAGTACAAGCAAGTCGATTTTTGCAGCGTTTTCTAGAATTTTGTTTTTGAGGATGACAAAAACGAACGACATGAAGCGCTATGCAAGCCGTTATTTATAACTGGATTTGAGAATTTATCTGACAAGAAAAATATGTTTTTTGAACAAAAGAAGTGGTTGATTGCAAGAAATTGGGAAAGAGAATTTCGAAAAGTTGAAAATTATTGTGAATGGAAAGAAGAATTACACACAGAGAATTATCAACTAGACCTAATATAAGCAAGCAGACTGTGCAGGACACACTGGAGAGCTTTAAAATCAGAAAATGTTGTAGTCAATTCGTCCTACTTTTCTTGACAGTAGAAATGCGATAAAGGCGAATTTCAGATTCTTGAGAAGAATTTTTTATAGAATATTATTACGAAAGACAAGATGCCGTTGAGTCTTTCTGTTCCATACAGTAAATGTGAGTCTCGTGAATTGGTATTTCTAGAGGAAAAGCAACCAAAAATGCTTCGTTCTCACTGAAAATAGCTCATGCTCAGTGTGTTTTGGGATGCAAAAGGTGTGTTCAAGATTGACTTTACTCCGGAAATGATTGACTCTCGCATTGGTCTTAAATATGAGAAAGTTACGGCGAAATTCCATGAATCAAGGCCTATATGTTGTGCATGACAACGCGCAGTTCAGACAGCTCACCTAACTATGGATGAAATCGCCAAAAAGGGCTTTGTGCTGATTTCACACCTACTGTATAGTCCTCATTTGGTTCACAATGCGTTTTTCTTGTTCAATCACTAGAAGAAACATATGCAAGAGCTGAGAATTGAGTTCAAAGAGGATCTCACTAAATTAGTGCAAGATTTCATCAGTTCGTTTGTTGTAAATACAAAGTTTCTTTGCAGTGTCATTCATATTTATGTATGAGTCTAACACACATTTGTAGAGTTCAGGAAATTGTCAGAAAACAAAAATGAAATTATTATAATAAAAATCGAGTTTTGTAATTTTTAATTTTGAAAATGAAAATAAATGGGTTGATACCAATAGTTTCATTGGGCAGATTTATCTGAGGCATTTTGCGTTTATTTGTAATAATTATCTCAACATTTTTGAGAATTTTTTATTATCAAATCAAAGTATATATTAATTGAGAGTTGATATAAATTAATTTTTTTGTTTTTTGATATTTTACATTGTTATTTCATTGGTAAAATAAAGTTTATATCCACAGAAATCTGTCTGCAAAATAATAAGAAGCATAATTTAACAAAATTCAAAAAATATTTGAAGTGAAAAAAATTAATCAAAAAAAGCAAGAAAAAATAATATTTTTCGGAGAGATGGATATAAGCGAATGGCAATTGATGTGATGAGCACGAATATAGTAATATAAAATCGATTATGGTTCATAAGCAAAGTTATTAAAGGAATATAATTAAATTAATTAATTAATTGTATTAAAAATTAATTTAATTGGGAGCAAACTTCTTGAGCTTGACCTAACAAGATGTCATCCTACAAAAATAAATAAATTTTTAAAATTTTTTCAAGGTCATTGTAAGGAGATTATTTAATTAGGAAATGCGAAGTGGGGAAAAGTTTCATACAACTGGTTGAAAAAATTTAGAAGTAAAATTGAAAGAAGTTGAAAATAAAATTTAACGGGAAATTCGAAAATTAGAAAATAAAAAGTTAAAGGTGAAAAGTGTCTTCGAGAAAGCGAAAGAGAAAGTTCTAATTAAGTGAATCAGATCAAATCAGGTCTCCTGATACCTGCTCCTAAATCAAGTCAATTATATTATATGTGGGAAGAATTGTGACTGTAGTGTTAATAAAAGTTGTTTGTGTTGAGTTAATATTATTTGATCAAGAGCGCGCGGAGTCAGACAAACAGTTCTATTCTACTGAACTATAATTTTTACTCAACACTAGGAATTTTTAAAATGAAATTTCTGATCACTGAATCGACCAAATATTCGGAATTTCTCTAAAATCAAGTCTAAATTTTTATTTTATAACATCATTTTTGAAACACACTTTTTTAATGAATGAAAGAATGATTGTATATTATTACAATGTTTTTTGGCAGTTTATGAAACTTAATGTTTAAATTATAAATTTTAGGATAAATTAGGATAATTAAAAATAAGTCACTGAGATATTAAGGTATTAATTTTTAAATAAATAAAATAAAGTAATAATTCAAAATGAGTAATAGATTTAAAATTTTTGCTAATATATTTTGAAGAATCGATGACCTATAAGAAATTAGGATAATATTTTAAAAATAATTAATAATTTAAAATTTATGGTCAGATATTTTGAAGAATCGCAGGCCACTGAGAACTTTAAAAAAGTAAAGAAATTTTAAATGAAAATTTTTTATGAAATAATTTTTTAAAGTTATTTTTAAAGCAAAGTTTTATGAAACAAGTTTTTGTAAATAATTAAAATAATAATTCAACTAACTATCAAGTACAGGAATACCTCGAACAGTACGGTTAATCGGTTCTGGAATTCAGCCGTACTATTTGAAACCGGACTATTCGAGGCATTCTGGGCTAATAAATTTACGGCTTAGTACCCCTATTAAGAATGTTGATAATGCAATTGTTAAAAGAATTTGCACGACAGATTTCCACGAAGAAAAAAAGCTACAGTGGTTTCTGAAACACACTGAATCCTATTTTTCTTGAACCCCATAACTACGCCACTGATTTTGATTAAATAATAATTATTATAATCAATCCTATGACCTTTTTCATTGATGATCACCTGAAACAACTTTGCAAAAGTAAGCAAGCACTTAGTAATTAAATTTGGTAACATATTTTGCACATAAATTTATGTAAAAATGTTAGTTATCTGACAGAAATTTATACATTTAGATGTTTTTGTTTAGAATTTTACTTGGCAAGCATTTCAATACAGTTTCACAGGTTGCTGCTAAATTATAACTTGTTTTAAAAATAGTTAAATTTTTTTGTCATTAAATTTAACCATTTGGGACGCGGGTAACACTTATACCTATGGATTGCTGTTACTTTTGTGAAGTGTGGTTTCTTTAAATACATTAAAATCTCGATTATTCGTATGATTTGGTAACAAAAGTACACCAAGATGCGTATCGGATCAGAAAAGTTCAGATATCAAAAAATTTACTGAAATTATAAAATCAAGTTTCAACTTATTTATTTATTGGTAACAAAACATCAATTATTTTTATTCCATGTGAATTATTTTTCCTCCTTTTGTCAGCTAAACCGCGAATTTTTCGTAAATTAATCAATTTATGATATTCAATTTCATCTTGTTGTTTTGTTCATGTAATTACAAACTCAAGTACTTTAATTGCTTTCAAGTGAGTTGGTATTACCGTGTTTGCTTTATCATTAAGATCTTCGTTTTCCCCTCTGGATTTTTCTAAAAGGTTACCGGTGATTTTACTTCATTCTTAGTTAAACCATATCAAAAGACAATGATCAATTTATTCGTTTCTTGCTTTCTCCATCGTTTTCCTTGTAGTTTCAGCATTATTTATTTCACAACTGTGAGGTGTTTTCAGCTGAGAGTTAAATATTTCAATGATTTATCAAAATAATTTTAAATTGTAAATAATTGATTATTAAAATAACTTTTAAATAATTTTTAAATTGGATTTTTTAAGTTGAAATTTTTGAATTAAAAATTAAAATAGCTTTTTAAAAAAGAAGTTTTATTAATGAAAAATTTTTAAATAAATTTATTTTAAATATTGAAATTTTGATAAATGGTTTTGAAAATATTTTATTTTACGCTGAAAATTTGTTTAAAATTATACAATATGTCATATAATAAATACTTGGAATTATGTAGTTAACTTTTGAACCGGATTTAAAAAATAAAAAAATAATAACAACTAAACAAAAAGTGTTCTATATCATCTCTGTTTTTGCATATCTCAGATACAGTTAATTTTCCGATGTTTTCCTAGTTTGATATCTTTCCAAACCAAGTTCCTTCGCAATGTTTTTTTATTATACAAGTATCCTGTTAGCTATAAAAAACTAAATTTGATGTTCATTTTTCAAAAAACAATTTTTTAATAATAAATAAAATTTAAAAAAAATTTAATGAAAACTAAAATCTTGTTTAATGTAATTTTACGTGAAAAGAAAAAATATATAAANTAAAATCTTGTTTAATGTAATTTTACGTGAAAAGAAAAAATATATAAATAAGTTTCAGTCTAATAAAATGAAAATGCCTTGTACTTTTTTATTTTTGATTGACGTAGTTTATTACTTAGTGTCATTGGTGACTAATAAACAGATAAATTAGAATGATTTTTTCATTGTTTTGTAAAATTATTATTATTCAAACAAATTATTTCAAATTTATTTCCAAAAATATTATTAAATAATAATAATAATAATAATAATAATAATAATAATAATAATATAGGGTTTTTCATTCCTATATTCCCATGTTTTCATTCATATATTCCCATAAAAATAAATAAATGTTAACATATATTTAAATATTTATATAAATAAAAACTATCATAACAATTTATAAACAAAAATAAAGCGTATAAATATTTATTTATATAAACATTTCTCTTCTTAAAGCTTTATCTAGCCACCTAAGCATATTCAGATAAAAACCCTCGCATTAATTAGAATAATCCGTTCCTGCTGTTAATAGATCATCTAAACACATTTCGATTGTTCTTTCTGTGTTATTTAATCGTAAACCATGAAAACGTGATTTAATCATAGAAAAAAATTCTTCTATTGGGTTAAGTTCTGGTAAATAAGGCACAAGATATTTTATTAGTATTTGCAAATCCGAAAAAGTTCGCAATACGGTAGAAGATTTGTGAATTCTCGCATTGTCCATAACCAAAATTTTATGAGGATACCTTCTAAAATATGGCGATAGCTTCTCAGAAATATAGTTTATAAAACTTTCTGAGTTATATGTACCAGTTTTATATTCATATCAATTTCATGTGAATATAAGAATGAAAACATGGGAATATAACTATGAAAATATGGGAATATAACTATGAAAACATGGGAATATAAGAATGAAAACATGGGAATATTAAAATGAAAACATGGGAATATAATAATGAAAACCCCTGTAATAATAATATAAAATGATGATTTTTTGGTAGCAGCATAAATTAAACCTTACCGCAAGTAAATTATAAGAAACCTTTTGCTACAAAATATGTATTAAATAAGAAAATTTTCGATAATAATTTTTTTCAATCTCTCAAAATCAATGTTAAAATCCTTCCTGGTTTTCCTTTATATATAAAAAATGAATATAAAAAGGAAAACTAGTAAGCATTCGGACGTTGAAATGGCTCAATTCTAAGTGAATACTTATTTTATCATTTACTTGTTACAATAATAATAAATAATAATAATAGTAATATAATAATAATAGTAATATTATAATAATAGTAATATTATAATAAATATTATTATTAAAAATTGAAGATAGATGTTGTATTTAGCATTTCAATAAACAGAAACGACTTATTCCAGAAAGAACGATCTGGAAATATTTTGTTCAAATATGCAGTGCACTGGAATATATGCACTCTCAGAGAATTATGCACAGAGGTACCAACAATTCCTACCAATAAATTTCGACATGACTGTCATTTTAATATAGATATTAAAACCAGCTAATGTATTTATAACATCTAAGGGCGAGGTTAAATTAGGAGATTTCGGTTTAGGGAGGTTTTTCAGTACACAAACTTCAAATGTTCATTCTTTAGGTAGATAAATTGGTTGATTGTGCATTCAATTCAGAATTTCATTGTGTAGTTGGTACACCATATTATATGTCACCAGAACGGATTCTTGAAACAGGTTATGACATGAAATCAGATATCTGGTCATTGGGTTGTGTTTTATACGAAATGGCGGCTTTGCAGTCACCATTTTACGGTGAAAGTCTGACCTTAGCTATTCTTTGCCAACGAATAGAAGAAAGTGATTATCCACCGCTCCCAACAAAAATATATTCATCCGAAGTTAAAACTAATTGTTGAGTGTTAAGTTTTACGTGTTCATTGTAGCTCCGAGGACTCGTTGAAAGATGCATACAAACGGATCCGAATTCTCGACCTCATATCAGCCACATTTACCATATCGCCAAGAATATGCATGAAAAAACAAGATTGTCAGATAAAGTACAAAATCCCGAATCTCCATCTTTGAATTTACCATCAATTTCTTCTTGACAAGGCGAATTGATTTTTAATGATTTTATATTTTTTTCTAAAATTTTACTAACGATTATTAATTATTTATTAAATATTCTTTTATATACTTTATTAGCGACCAGAAACCTTCATTTCCACGGAACATGGCTGTGATAATCTGCAACATTATTCATAATATTGGTCACAATAGACCAGTAGCCACACAAATGATGTACTGCATTTGTGCATTACAGACCTCTTGGTAATCACTATCAATTACATAAATTATATAATAAATAATTCAAGTCTTTTTATTGAATTAATCAAAATTAAGTGAGTAAAAGATGGAAAAACTAAAAATTTCGCATTGAGATTCAGGATGGATGATGATAAAACGACTAAATGATCAATAATTTTGGAATCCTAATAAATTAAATTAATTACAAATTCTAATATATAATTACGCTCATCACTGATTCACTGACTGATTCTATAACGCTCGCTGATTGGTTGATTTAATTGTAAATATTTTATGTTACTTATTATTATAAGTAGTTAATAGTAGCTCATATCAATAATANATAATAAATATTATTATTAAAAATTGAAGATAGATGTTGTATTTAGCATTTCAATAAACAGAAACGACTTATTCCAGAAAGAACGATCTGGAAATATTTTGTTCAAATATGCAGTGCACTGGAATATATGCACTCTCAGAGAATTATGCACAGAGGTACCAACAATTCCTACCAATAAATTTCGACATGACTGTCATTTTAATATAGATATTAAACCAGCTAATGTATTTATAACATCTAAGGGCGAGGTTAAATTAGGAGATTTCGGTTTAGGGAGGTTTTTCAGTACACAAACTTCAAATGTTCATTCTTTAGGTAGATAAATTGGTTGATTGTGCATTCAATTCAGAATTTCATTGTGTAGTTGGTACACCATATTATATGTCACCAGAACGGATTCTTGAAACAGGTTATGACATGAAATCAGATATCTGGTCATTGGGTTGTGTTTTATACGAAATGGCGGCTTTGCAGTCACCATTTTACGGTGAAAGTCTGACCTTAGCTATTCTTTGCCAACGAATAGAAGAAAGTGATTATCCACCGCTCCCAACAAAAATATATTCATCCGAAGTTAAAACTAATTGTTGAGTGTTAAGTTTTACGTGTTCATTGTAGCTCCGAGGACTCGTTGAAAGATGCATACAAACGGATCCGAATTCTCGACCTCATATCAGCCACATTTACCATATCGCCAAGAATATGCATGAAAAAACAAGATTGTCAGATAAAGTACAAAATCCCGAATCTCCATCTTTGAATTTACCATCAATTTCTTCTTGACAAGGCGAATTGATTTTTAATGATTTTATATTTTTTTCTAAAATTTTACTAACGATTATTAATTATTTATTAAATATTCTTTTATATACTTTATTAGCGACCAGAAACCTTCATTTCCACGGAACATGGCTGTGATAATCTGCAACATTATTCATAATATTGGTCACAATAGACCAGTAGCCACACAAATGATGTACTGCATTTGTGCATTACAGACCTCTTGGTAATCACTATCAATTACATAAATTATATAATAAATAATTCAAGTCTTTTTATTGAATTAATCAAAATTAAGTGAGTAAAAGATGGAAAAACTAAAAATTTCGCATTGAGATTCAGGATGGATGATGATAAAACGACTAAATGATCAATAATTTTGGAATCCTAATAAATTAAATTAATTACAAATTCTAATATATAATTACGCTCATCACTGATTCACTGACTGATTCTATAACGCTCGCTGATTGGTTGATTTAATTGTAAATATTTTATGTTACTTATTATTATAAGTAGTTAATAGTAGCTCATATCAATAATATTTCATTTGTCTATTCTGTTTGGATATATTATAGAATATTTTATACTACTTATTATTATAAGTAGCTAAAAGTACCTCAATATTTATAATAATATAATTCCTTTATATCTATATATTGTGGAATATTTTATACTACTTACTATTATAAGTAAGTAATAGTAATTCAATTCTAATATAATAATTCCTTTTTATGCATGTCCATCTGATGGAATATATTATAGAATATTTTATACTACTCATTATTATAAGTACCTATTTACAATAATAATAATGAGTAGTATAAAATTTTTTTTTTCATTCCATATATATAACAGAAATAATTTTCAAATTGCTTAAGAATACAAGAAATTGAATTTTTAATAAATATTTAGTATGTCAAACTGTTCATTTATTTTATGATTTGTCAACGGGCGCCTTAGGCGCCTTGCAATTAACTAGTCAACCCATAAAAGTCATATATATACATAATTTCACTCTTTCAGATCACTTTCAAATTTATTATTTTAATTAATTATTTTTTCAAAAATTTTAGGATTTAGTGATGTAAGCGCAGCTTCGATATATCAGTGTGTGTGTGTGGCATCTAAACTTATTAAAACACATTTTCGTTGACAATGAGTTTTCGCCAAGTTTCAGCTCGATCGTATGGCTGGAGGTGGGTTAATTAGCTTATTGTGAATTGAAAAAATTAGAAAGTTTTCAAATAAATTTTATTATTAAAACAAGCATGGAAAATATACTGAAAATATCCAAAATAATCATTAATTGATAAGCTTATGAAACAAAACACAATCTAATTCCACTAAAATTCGATAATTTAGGTAAATACCGAACAATAAAAAAGTATACAGAAGAGACGCATAAGCCATACACGCCAAAGTAAAATGGTATTAATTAAACGGATAAACATGGTACATCTGTTTTCAAGGAATAATAACATCTACAATATCAACAAAATCAATAAACTTTTGGAAACAAACAAATTTGTTTGAGTGTTGAATTTTAATGTTTCATGAATATAATATCTACTATAGAAATTGAAAAATTGGTAGAAATAAAAAATTTAACACAAACAGAACATATAATAAAGTATGTTAGAATTGATCTTGTGGATACTAAACACCGTTAGTAATTTATCTGACTCCAAAGAATAAATACAGGTAACCCGGGTTCAATGTGGGGGATACGTTCTGGACATGATCGCGTTAAGTGAAATATCGCGATCAATGGGGATTTTTGAAGAAAAACATTTAAAGACTCGGAAAACGTTATATTTATTTAATTGTTAAGGTTTTAAAAGTAAATTATTAAATTATATAGTTCAGATTAAATGGAAAGCCGAAATTGAATGGCGGTCAAGCAGAGAAGCAATGGCAAAGAAAGATATGATAAAAATAGAACTATAAAAGGGTACAATCAGACATGAAATGGGAAAATGCGCAAACCCGAGGAAGTAGAATAAAGTGAAAAGTTATCGAAATTGAAGCTGGAAAACGGTAGAGGGGTAGACTAGGGGATGGTGAAGAAGACAGTGAGCAAGAAATTGTTAGAAAATGTGTAGAAAGGGTTGTAAAACAGACAAATGTGGAAAAATGTAGAATATTAATTAATTAATTAATTAATTGGTTAACGGGAAATCCGAGCTAATGGAAACCCCGAGCCAATGGAGAACACGAGCACGGCAATTTGGAAGGGTAAACAAACGAGGAATTCAGAGGGCAAATATCCAAACAACCGGATAAACGAGGGTAAACAAAAGAAGGGGAATTACGAAGAGGGTCAACAGAAATAGCCAATTAGAGAATGATAACTATAGAAGTCAAAACCAATTAGGTCAAAAATGGGGCAATTACAACGATTATGGGAGTATATAAGGAAACTCAAAATTCACATAATCGGCGGTAGCCTTAGGTAGGAAAGAAGAAAACGGCATTAGGAGTTAAAGAAATAGAATAAAAGAAGAAAAAGAATTATAGGAAAAACCGAAGAGTTAGACAAGTAGTGTCGAAAGAGTCTGGATCAGACGGCGGAACTAAATCAAAAGGTGAAACTGAATTTTGAGACCTTTCAAAGCGGAGTCCGATCTGAAATTGTGTGAGAATTGTGATTAACCAACAGTGTGATAAATTGATGAGATTTGTGAATTTTCATAAAACAAAGATACGTTGGGAGTTTGTGTTTATTGATTTTGGAACACGTGGAGTCAGAGTAACCAACGGTTGATTAAAAGTTTAGTTCAGCATCGCAAAAAGTAAATTATTTAAATTTTAACACCCACACACCTACATATTTATACCTACATATATCTATATTTATATCCACCATATGTATCATGATAATAAATAACAGTAATACCAATAGGTCAGTGGTGCCATAAGGTCGATTGCGAAATAATTTAAAGTCAATCGCCAGTGAATCCGCAATTTTTCACGGAAAAAGCAATTTACTTTTTAATAAACAGTTGCTTTGGATTTAGCTCTGACACACTTCTTGTTATCTCGTGAATATGTTGGACTCCGTACGTGGAGGCCCTGTGTAAACCAATCAAACAATCACAATGGCGCATTCAGCAGACTGTGATTCATAACTGAGTAATATCGATTTGTCAAATTTTGGCAGAAAATATTTTTTTCTGAAAACAGAGGTTAGTTGTATGATTATGTTTCACTGCATGGCTTTCCCATATTATCACAAGAGATTCCGTGTGCTTAGATAACACCCTTGCTGATTTAATATTGAGACAGGTTAAAAAATAATTCAATTGCGACACCGAATGGGACAGGTTTGTAATAGCCAGCGTTTTTTCCGTGATAAAACCAGAGGGAAGGGGTTATAATATTTTTTTGTAGTTAGTGGTGTATGTACTTAGGCAGTTTCTTAAACATGAATCCAAATGTTCTTCCGTTAAACAGTTACGTTGTATTTTTGTTCTTCTTCTCTATGTTTGGCTAGAGCCTAAAATTGAGAGCTTGTTTTAATGAGTCGGAAATACATAGCATAAAAACTACACTGAGTTGAATTAAAATCTATGATTATACGCCAAAAAATTCAAAGTAAAGTACACAAGACATTGAGAATAAATAAAACACATATAATAAAATGGAGGAACGCAAGAAGTTGCAATCACCAACACAGTTAAGAGAGAAATAACGCATTCGAAAAATTTGCCAACTCGAAAATAAAAGAATAATAAATAAAATAAATAATTCATAATATAAAAAATTTAGAATGATTATTGGTCGTATTTACACACGAAGGACCACAGTCACATTAATTAGGGATGTTATGGCTTGTATTAACATACGAATGAGTTATGGCAAAGTGTGTTGAATCTAAGAAAAAGAACAGGAAGAGGTTATTTAAAAAATATAAATAAAAAATAAATAAATAATAATAAATAAATAAATAAAAATAAAAGTAAAAATTTCCAATAAAATTAATAAAGAAATAATAAAATGAAATAAAAAATAAAATTATAAAAAAATTGGATTTTTAAATCAATCAATTAATATGAAATGCATGCATTCATGTATGTGTGCATTCCGATTGGATAGTGGCAAAAAATGCGTAGACGGACAACTAAAATCAGTACAAATACCGACTGCAAATTCATTTGAAAATCAACGATGGTAATTCAAAAATATTTGCTAACTTGCTCTCAGTTTTCGGTTCTTATGAATTTTATGCATTGTAGTAAGTTTGTTTTGTATGAAATAAATTTTAATCATGAAGTAAATTTTAAGTAATAAATTTTTACGTTCGATTTAATTTTTTTTGTTCTTTTTTATTATTCGTTTCCAGTTTTAATTTTAATTTCTATTGACTAATTTTAATAGATATTTATGAACTGAGGGTTGCGCTGGTCAAGGGCAAAGGAGCTTCATGTACTCTTACTCAATGGATCAGGTAATACATTTGTCATCCTTCAGCTGGATTCAGAGCAGTGCTCATCAGGGCCTATTTGGTCAATTTCTGACACAATTTTTGTCGATTTAGCGAAGTAGAATTAGATAGAGTCATTTCTTTCAAATTAGTGATTGGCGTGATTTTTATTTTCGAATCGTAATATAGAAAAATCAAATGGAAACGTGTGAAAGACTAGAATGAAAATAGAATCCAAAGAGATAGAGAATGGCAGAGAGATTTAACAAAACAACACTGAAAATATAGGACATTTATGAACAGGGAAATAAAAATGGACCCCTGCGCAAATTTTTCGAAAATAACATTGAATAACATCCAGTAAGGAGGACCACAATTAAATGAATAAGGAAGAACAATAATCTAAGTAAGGTTAAAATAATGAACAGTGACGTAAGACCTTCTGTCGGCAGTCCAGTACTCGAAAATGAAAATGCAATTAGGAGTAGTTCTGGTAGTAGAGCTCACCTGCTCATTGATTTTCAGCCACTGTATACATTACCGATATGGTTTTTGCCATGGTTACGGAGATGGTATAATGTAAAATAATCATGAAAGCGTTTAGGAAAGAGTCGATTCAAAATCCATAAGTAACCCTAGAACATTTTAAATGACACACTCCTTAAGCGCCAACACCTATATCTTCTATCAAGCTTTTCATTGACTATTTGATAACCTCCCGAAGGAAATTTTAAATTCTCTATCAATTTAAGTGATGCACTTTTCAGATATGACCGAAGATGTAACATCTTTTCATCATCATCACCATGAACACTTTCCAAACACATATTAAAGGCAGCTTTCCATGTTTCATATTCTTGGACCTTAATTCTTATCTTCTGAATCTTTTATAATCTTTTGTTTCTTATACTCACCTCTATTTTCTTATTGCTTCTTTTATCTTCCAATCTAATTGACTTATAAGCCTTTGAGGAAATCACGATTTTCACCGTATATTATTTTTCAATCTCTAGTGAATTATCTTCCAGGATAGTTGTGACATCTAGCTTCACTAACACTTTGGTGATGACCAAGAGCTCATCAAAACGTTTGATTGCATCATTCATTTCCTCCTGGTATTCTTCAATTCATTCAATTCTTTTAGTTAATAAAACTTTATGAAATTATAATATAAATAAAATTTATGCAAAATGACAGTTTCAAAAAAAGAAGCTAATTATTTTTCACTAACAATGAAAATTAAATAATTGAAAATTACTTTTCCCTTTGTTTTATCATTGTAGTCATTTAACATATTATTTTGTTATTTTTAAATTTTCAAAAATAATATTATTCGTAATTTTAAAATGACTATAAGAAGAGCTACACATTCTGGTAGTTGGTATAATGACAATAGTATTATTTATTTTCATAAATATGATGTAATTAATTTATTAGAAAACTCTTTAAACCAGGAGCTAGTACAATGGTTGTCAGATTCAAAAATATCCCATAGTCCTGCCCGTGCAATTATTACTCCGTTATAATATTATATAATTCATTGGTTAATTTACTTTAAAAACTTAGTCATGCTGGCTATACATATTCTGGATCTACCGCTGCATATGCTTATAAGCAGATTGATCCTTCACAAATGTATTTACGAATTATTAATACAATTCAAATTTATATTCTTATTTAGAGAACGTGTGTTTATATTGGGTCCTTCTCATCACGTCAGCTATGGAGATAATTGTGTTTTAAGTAGTTTTGATGAGTATGAAACACCGTTTTATAATCTTCCCATTGATAAAAAGAGTAAGAAAATTGTATTAAAATTTCGAGCATTTATGTTCAATTAATTGAAAATAGTCTCTATATATATTTCGTGATTTCAATGTTATATTCAGTTTATAGTGAATTAAACGCGACAACTAGTTTTGGCCAAGCGAAATTCAACCACGACGAAGATGAGCATTCACTGGAAATGCAATTACCCTATGTTGCAAAAATCATGGAAAGGTAGGAAATAATTTATTGATCGGAGAAAGAAATCTGAATTTCATTCCAAACCCAGCCGGAAAGGTAAATTCACAATCATTCCAATAATTGTCGGCAATCTGAGCCCATCCCGCGAGGAGAAATATGGAAAAATATTGGCACCCTATATTTTGGATAATTCCAATCTGTTCGTGATTTCTTCGGATTTCTGTCACTGGGGTTGGTTTTTATTTGTTTGATAAATTAATTTTTACAATTTTTGCTTTAATAAATTTATTTCATCGATTATATTTATTTTATTTTAAATTAATTTTGCTAAATTTCATTATTGTTTATATCAAATGTGATTGGCTGGCAAATAAGAATTAAGATAGATTTGATTGGCTGTTTGGCTAACCTTCTTAATATACGTATTTTTCAATGTTTTTTTTATATTTTAGATTGTATTGATTTTAAAATGGCATGATTTTGTTTGGAATTTATCTATTACGTTTGATATAAAAATCTTTTTATAGTCCAATAAGATATTATTTGAAATTGATAATTACAGATACGTTATTAGGTTTCCACGGGCTCTGTTTACGATTTCGTTTTTGGGCTATTTATTTTATCATTAAAATCGGTACTAGGTGACTTCTGGTTTTTCAGGTGCCACAAAAATATAAGCAAATTCAAAAAAGAACAAGTGGAACGTTCTCTTTCATTAAAAACTAATGAAGGTAAAACTACAAAATAATTTAACCTCAATCATTTTTTTATTAGGATTATTGATTTAATTCTTTTCAGTGATAGTTTAGGAGAGGATTTAGTGGATTTGTGGGGGGGGACTGTGTCCATGGTGATTTTAAAAGGGGGTCTATTATCGAACACTAACAATTGCAAGCGAGTGTGAATTTATGATTGCATTCCATTGGTAACTGGGGTTTCTATAGTCGTGGCTGTAAAACATCACATAGCACGTCTATAAATAGTAACATGCAATTCATATGCAATACACATGCATAATTTATGTCATATTGTAAAGAATATTGTACTGTGTCCAACGAGCTGAAATTATTCTGAGAAATATTTTTGATATCTTATAAAAACTAAAAATTTTGAAAATCGATAATAAATCGAAATCTTAGAGAAGAAAAAGTTGGAAAATTTGATTTCTTTCAAAATTCAAAAACAAATTGAAAAAATTGATATTTAAAATTTTATTTTTTAAAAAGCGCGCCAAAAATCAAAATATTTAAACAACATATATTTTTAGTTATAAAACTCAATTATCATTAAAAATCCAATAATTTTCATTGATCTTATTAAATTTTTTAAAAATTGCGCGTCACTTATTCAATCAATACATTTACTATAGTTAATATAAATAATTTCTATCAAAATATGTCGTGTTTGTATTTTTCATTAATTTTTAGACCCAAATTTGAAACTTATAAATTTGAAAACAGAAGCACGATTGAAATCATTAAAAACACCAAAAATTAATTTAAAATTTATAAAACTTTAAAAATTTTTATTGATCACGAAACGGATATGATTGGACGCCGAATCACAAGACGAGACCAGAAATAATAATAAAAAGTTAGTGAGGTGTCCCTAGAGAAAGTTATAACGAAATAACAAACTAATTAAAATTAATTAATCAGCTAAGGGAAAGCCCGAGTCAATGGGAAACCCCAAACGTATGGAGAGCCGATCAATAAGGAACGCCCGGGAAATTATTAAATGATCTAGCTGATTTTAAGATAAAACATCAAAGGTGATGCCAAACAATTGGTTTGTTGAGGAAGCAATTAGACTTGAATTTCGGGAATAATTGCTGGACAATAACTCAAATGTTTTCAGATAAGTAACATAAAAATAGAGCTATAGAGAAGCTAACTACAAATTGATCGAAGAGAAATATAAAACAAAGAGTGTTTTGAAGTGAATTAGAAATGAATCAAGAAGAGGTCACCGAAACGAAAGAGATATAAAATCGAAATCAACTTAATGTTCCACAAAAAACGATCACCCAATTGGCTATCTGCTTTCACGTTAATTAAATACATTTCTGAAAGAAAGCGCAAATATTGTGACGATTTGTAAATTTAATTGAGAATCAATAAATTTGTTCTGTGTTGAGTCTTAGTTATGTGAGGGACAAGAGGAATCAGAAATTAATAACCCAAGACATATAATAAATCGATAAAGGAAAGTACTAATGAATTTTCAACACCGGCAAATTTGTATCTTAAAATATAATTGAGTGATTATTAAAGGCAGTTTTTATCAATTGCAATTATTTATATTTATATAGTTAATGTTTTGTCTGAATAAATGGCGCGCGATTTAAATAATATTTATAAATAATTTTGTGTTTTTTAAATATTTTGATTTTTTGGGCGCGTTTTAAAAACATAAAACATAAAATTTTAAATCTCAATATTAAGCACATTTTTTTAGATTTTTGTAAAAAATGAAATATCCAATTTTTTGGGTCAATATTGATTTTCAAATTTTGCGATTCCGCTAGTAATTAACTCTTTAATTTTTGGTCGTTTAACAAAGAATTAAATTTTCAACAAGGTAATGAATAAAATTTTTAAAAATTATTGATTTTCCATCTGATTTTTATGATAATTAATAGTTTTCAAAGTAAATGTTTCTTTATATAATTGCAAATTTTGACGCGCATTTTTTAAAGATTATATAATTTATTGATTATTTGCGTTGTCTAAATATTTTTAATTTGAGTGCGCGTTTTAAAACATAAAATTTTAAATCTCAATATTTTTCAACACATTTTTTAGATTTTTGTAAAAAATGAAATTTCCAAATTTTTGGGTCATTATCGATTTTCAAATTTTGCGATTTCCACAGTAATTAATTCTTTAATTTTTGGTCGTTTTACAAAGAATTAAATTTTCAACAAGGTAATGAATACAGTTTCTAGAAATTATTGATTTTCAATGGGATTTTTATGATATGTTGAGGATACCTAAATAACAAATTTACGAATAAATAAATAAAATTACGTCGGGGAAAATCGTCATGACAAACGGGATGATCTATGGGAATTCGGAAAAGAAAACGGAAGTAAAAAGAATCAAGAAATGAGAAAGATAATACGAACAAAAGAAAGCAAACAAGGAATTACAATAAAGGTTATTACTGATTAATAGTACAAAAGGATAAGGAATTTTAAAATCGGGAAAAACAGAAAAAACAATAATGTACTTATCTTGACAGCTTGTCTGAGATAATGGGAACGAAAACAAATGAGAGGCAAAAAAGAAAAAAACTAGAGAATATCTTGACAGCTGTCAAAGAAACTATATTGCAAGGAAAACTCGGGAATTATGTTGGAGGAAAAAATGAAAAATTAAAGATAAACTGAAGTTCCACAAAGTGACCAGGTATACAATGAGGAAGCACAGCAGAAGCAGACAGGACAGTTAAGAGAGAAACATTTGCGTCAGAATATTGTGGAAGGGAGTTGTGACAAAAGATTTGAGACATAATATTGCGACAAAGGACAGAATACTTGAAATAATATGACAACATTTATTTGGAGAATCTGAAGAGAATTGAAGCAAAGAAACTTAAAGAGAAAAGCTTAGAGAAGAGTTAAAAGGAGAATTCGAGACAAGAAAGCAGAAATAAAGGATAAGCAGCAGGAGCTTATTCAGTTAATAATAAAGTAAAGTTCGGCGAGTAAATCCAAGTCAAACTAGAAAACCACCAGTTAAATTACCAATTATTATATTACTCAGTTGTGAGAGATTTGTCAAATCAAGCTTATACGCGTGTGCTATTCTTCACCATAATGTTGCAATAAGCACTGTATAATCGGTAGTTAGCTTGACGAGCAAATTGTATCATTGAGAAAATATTTGTGATATTCAATAAAGTTTCCAATGTTAATTGTTATCTACGGGTCAACTAAAGGCACGCTTGGAGTCACAGAAATAATTCATTAAATTTAAATTTTACCAACGACCCAATAACTCAACAGATAATTAATAGTTTTCAAAGTAATTGTTTGTTTAAATATTTAAAATTTTTGAAGCGCATTTTTTAAAGATTATATAATTTGATTATAACAGTCAATAATAATGGCATCGATTTAAATATAACGATAAGCACCAAATCCAATATATTATTATCACTGTCATCGACTGAAGGAATTGAGAAAACAAAATTTAATGAATTAGTTAATTAAAGAGCAATTTAGATTGATTTAGTTTGAATTTCAATTCTACCCGATGATGACAGTGATTCTGTCGAAATATATTGTAGTAAAATCTATATATTGGATTTGGTGTTTTTCGCTATATATTAAATAATTTATTGATTAATTTCTTATATACAGTTTATTATCTATAAATCAATCATAATTTTAAATTGTTGAAACTCATTTTATATCGCAAGAATTCCAAAAATTAAAGATCGATATAATTTCATATTTATGTGAAATGTTATTGAAATAAGGCTAAAATATCAATTAAATCCCATTGCAAAGCATGAGAATATGCCCATAACATTTTTTACCCACATTGAATACCAATTAGGTTGATGCTGACGGTTTAATGGAATATTTGCAATATTGTTGTCAGCGAATAGTTCACAGCAATTTATTTCAGGCAAACGTTTTCGTTATACTTACTTTGATGAAAAATTTGGGGAGGTTTGGAAATCAACTGAAAATTTAGATAAGATGGTAAGGGAAAGGTAAATTGAATGAGGCTGAACTACATTTTAAGGGTATGGACGCTGTTGAGACTCTCGAACCAGAGAAATTTAGTGATTATTTACAACAATATCACAATACGATTTGTGGCCGACACCCGATTGGGATTCTTATGAATATTGTAAAATTCGCTAGAGATATTTCACCGAGTTCCAAATGGAGATTTAAATTTGTGAAATATGCCCAATCTGAGCAATGTCGATCTTTAAACGCATCTTCTGTGAGCTATGCCGCCGGCTCTTTATTGAAAATTGAATGACAACTTTGTCATTGGAAATCTTTCTGGTGTGCTTATTTCATTTCTCTAATCTAGTTGTCGTGTCAGTTTTCTGCTACAAATTGCAATGTGTCATTAATAAATTTCGTTTTGTTTTTTGTTATAACACTCGGAATAAATTTTGAGGAATTTGATCGATCAGGTAAAATACTATAAAATAAGCACCACTCAAACTTGTAGGTTTCACGAATTATTTCGACAGTCTTTGTCATCATCAGGTAAGATAGAAAAAACTATATCATTATTGATTTATTAAATTATTAATTTTTTAAAATTTAAATATTAATCACTAAAAAATCTTTATAATTTAAAAAAATTATTATTTAAACAAATATTTTTTATTATTTTTTAATAATTAAATACGTTTGGAAACAACAAAAAAATCCACATGCACATAGATTAATATTCAATTGGCAATCAAGATGACTAAAACGCTTTCCATAATTTTGAGAACATTTGATTATTTTATTACAGCTCTAATCCAAGTAAAATTCATTTGAAACAATAGACTTTATTTTCAACTGAAAGACATTTAGTAGTAGGCTTGTCTAAGATCCAAAGAATAAACTTAGATCTAAGTAGGTTATCGGGTAATTGAAGAATGTTGAGAATATTATGTCATCCTTTTCAACTCTTGATAGTTTATAAGAGAGGTTTACAGTTTGTAAACACTAAGGGCTACATTACTGCGGCTGCTAAAATTTTAAGTTATTTATTAACTGAGTTTCAAAAATACCATTTGCTGTCATAAATTAAATTATATAATTTATATAAAAAATTGAAAGATTAAAGCAAGTTAAACATTTATTTGAGAAAAATTTAATCTGATAATAAATATCACATTGGCCTGAATATTTTTTAAATATCTGGTTATATTTTTGTACTTGGCTAACACAAAATGGATTGTAAATTTTCATTTGTTAAATGGCTTCAAAGTTTCAATTCGTTAATCTTCATAATTGATAAACTTTGTTTAGAAATATATGTTGAACCGAGGAAGGTTGTGTCTTTATTATTTGTAATTAAATTTTTTTGATGCTAGCAGTAAACATTTTTAAAAATCATTTTTCTTAAATTTATGAAAAAAATTTCGTAATCCATCATATTAATCGATTCCCGGTAAGTTTATCGAAAAATATTATTTCTAAGGAATTAAAAACTTAAATTTTTTCTTTATATGCAGAAACTTAAAATGTGTTTATAATAGCATTTGTAGCAAAAAATTAGTGATAATAATTTAAATATTTAATTCCTTAAAAATAATATTTTTCGATAAACTCGTCGGCTACCATATTAATCAGTTCAAGCAGGAGCACTTGCGAGCAAAATTACTAAAATATTGCTAAATAAATTTATCAACGGTTTTGTTTATATAAAACCAGATTTATTTCTTTGCATAAATACTTTGAAAAATACTTTCCTTGGAAACGTGACGAAACATGGTGGATGAGTTGACTTAAATGTGACGTTACGCTATGGACCACATGAATTATTATTGCAACACTCTTCCTCTGCTATAGTGATGCTGATACTTTGACTAGACAGCGATGACTAACAATTATTGCAGCTACAATAAGCTCCCAAGCAGTCTAGAGGACCGTATGGTATCACTGGGATACCCTCATTTCGTGAACAATAAAATGACGTCACTATGAAGGGGTGGGTGGTTTAAAATTGTCATTTTTGGCGTGACGTAATTATGGAAAGTTAAAATCAGACTATAAACATCAATAGACTGCATCAAATCTTCCTCTATTTCCAGCAATACAAATACGCCCAACCGATCCTGGTTTTAAGCGAAGCGGAAATAATTCTTTAACTTCTCAATTGAAAGTGTATCATTTCTGGTATATGTATTTGACCAATCTTATACCTGAAAATGCAACAATGCTCCCAGTTTTATTTATTAATAATTTACCGAACTATATCAATTATTTGTCATTTCAACACATCGGCAAAAATGATTTTCATGAATTATATATTCAAAACAGCAAATTTCACTCGCCATTTAGATAACCTTTTTAATTTCAATAACATGTCCGTAAATTTTTCTGATGTTGATAATGCTGTAGAGACGATATCAGTACGACAACTTTCAAATGTAGATCTTAAAGCAAATGTAGATCATTGAAGTAAATCGATAAATTGTTTTCTTAAGATGAAATGAACAATTCATCCCCATTGCAAAACTCTAGGATAGAATTTCCAGAACTTATTCTTTACAGGAAATGGCACAACTTAGTCAAGAGTGGCAATGGAAATTGAAACCAAAACTTATTTTACCTTACAAATGAACCAGCCCAGAGTTAAAGCTGACACGTGTTAGTATTATATTATTATATCATCACCTCAAACAGGTGGACAACTGCATCAGAACTATTAAAATAAACACTACATCCATAAACAAAATCACACATAATTAACAAGACCATCCCAAACAACTCGTTTCGGTTCTTATTTAAAAGAAATTGCAAATAAATTACAAAATTTTAAAATCTAAAACAAAATTGTTAGTTAATCATCCTGGATCACGGATAAGCCCAATACCAGGACGCTTTGACATAATCAAAAGTTTCCGCAATTACAAACAATAACAAGGCTTCCTGGGAACAATAAACCTTTGTTACAAGTTTATTACACGCGTATCATTTCAGGAATACTCGCTCCATTATCCGTACAATGCCATTGCCCTAATCCAGCCCCATTCATATTAAATGCGGTTGATAGTTGTGATTCGACATGAAAAAGAGCGCTTGTCGCTCTCACTGACATTGGTGCATTTCCTCGTCGAGCTGAGTAGAAAGCATTGTTTAATAAATTATGTTTATTTCTTAATTTTACAATGTCAATGCAAAGAAGTTATTTAACTGAGTAACATGTTCAATGATTATGCAATGTCTGTAGATTATAGTAATTTACAAATATATGAACCAGAACGAGGGAATTATCAACCATATTTTTTTTGATGTTCAGAAGTACAAGTGTCACAATTTTCATTGAAAAGAACGGGAAACCCTTCGTCGAATAAAGTTTTTTGATCAATGTTTACAAATAATTTTGTCACGTGTAGTTATAATTTGATTTTATAAGTTCCATCTAATAGTTTTTTGGTTCAATGAAGTTGTCATCGCCATCCTCGTCGTATCTCGTTCTTAACAAAACTAAAAAGTTGTTTTCTTCATCAATTGTTTCCTATCCAAATGTTGAGGTCTCGATATTCGGGAACACTCAACTTACTGGTTCTTATATATAGATATATCAGAACAAACAAATATGTGTATAAAGTTTTATTGAAAATAAAATTTACCAAATATAATCCAATTACAATTCTGAAAAAGTTGGTACTTGTTCGTCAATTTCTTCAACTAAAATGCGTGCAAAAAGAAGTATATGTATTGTTATTTGTTGTGTGTGCGTGTTATATCTTAGTAAGCTTTTATAATTTGTGAATCGTTTTGTACTGATTCAATGATTGATTTATCCGCAGGATTAACCTTTGAATATAAAATTCTTCGCAGTATTTTTGGGCGACTAAAACTAATTTTTCGTCGCTATTTATATAAAATTTTAGGGCAGCTGTTACTTATAAATTAATTATTATTATTTTTTTAAGTTTTATTTCCATACTTGTAATAATTTTTATTTTATTTCAAAAGACACTTATAATTTAAAATAGACTAAATTCAAATAATCAATTTTTATTTTTTTCTCCGAAGACACTTGTTAAAAACACTTAATTTTTCAGCTGTTGAAATTATAGAAAAATTTTCTGTTAATTAAAATCTATTGTTAAAATTTATGCTGTTGTTAAATATCGAATTAAAATTAATTAAAACTTATTTATTTATCTTTACTTAATGATTTAATTTACCCTTTTATAAAATGTTAAATATGTATACAGACAAATATATTAAATAAAATTACAATCTACTCAAAAATATGTACAGAAAGATAAAATGATTAACACCAACAACGAAAATAAAGAATAATCACGAATGACACGTAAAGTAAATGATAAATTTAGTCAGCACATGATTGTTAATATTTCGAATCAACATTTTTGATCTTCTGGCTCATAAGCAGATCGTTGAACTGAATTGGTTTGTCTGAAATTGGGTTGCTTGTTAGGACATCTGTCTACCCACGCTCTTCGGCGTACACGTTTACTCTGTATTTTTTGGGCCCTGTCCTATAGTATTTGTCTAGGGTAAATGTAGTGATGGGCCTACCCTCATCATCTAACACAAATTAAAATTCCCAATAATCACAATGTCACCTAAAGGAAATATTATAGTGAGTATTATACTTTATACTTTATATTATACTTTAATTTATTGTATTTCTGTGACTAATGAACAGAAAATGTAAATAATATTAAAGTAAGAAAAATACTGGTTAAGCACGCCATTTGACCAAAACGCATATACTCTATATTAAAAAATTGTACATTCAAGGCAATAGATTATTAAGATACATTTAAAAAAAATAATGTAAAATTAAATCAAAAGAGAAAGATGTGAAAGAATTTCCAATATGGCAACATCGCTCACATTGCATTTTCAAAATAAATATATTGGAGAATTTTTTTTAATTTAAATTTACAATTTTATCCAGGAAGGTCTCTTATACACAAGAAAAATATTAATTTTGGTCATGGAAAATGGAGAAAAATTTATTATATCCTCTCTCAATGATCCTCAATACAATTAGAAATGGATTGTCAAGGTAAGGCGGAGGAGAAAGTCTTCAAATACTTCCCGGGGAATTGAAAAAATAAATAATGGAATATATATAAATGGAACATTTTGATGGAAATATTTAAAATTGAAATGTTATTTTTTATTTTAAATATTTTATAAATTTTTTGCAAATCCCAAAATATTTTGAAACATTTTTCTAATTAAAAATTTAATTGAAATTGACAAGGATTATCTTATAGTCGAAAATTTTTTCATTTGTACTAAATATATTATTCGCAACAAAAGACTTAAATTATCATTTTAAATAAAATCAGTTTAAATAAAATATTAAAAATGAAATTCATTTTAAAAATAAAAATATTTTTAGTTTAAAATGTTTAAAGATCAAAGTTTTATGTAAACAAAAATATTTTTGTTATAATTTTTTTTCTTGACCGTCAAGAAATCTCTCATCAATTCAAAATTATTTTATACGTTTTCATAATTTCATTTTCTCTTAATTATTTTATTAAAACTGTGTGAAAAAAAATTTTAAATAAATTTTTTTTGAAAAAATTATTATTCATATTAAAGATTGGTGAACACTAATGATTTTTAGATTGAAATATTCCATGGTAGGGAAGGATAAATATAGGATAAATATACATATTTCGAAAAAGAAGTGATTATGAGAGAAATTCGAGACTCAGATAATGGATAGTATATAATTAATCCATTAACAATTTGTGATTGATTAATTTATTTACTTGTGTTACTATGACAATGTTATTAAGGTGTAATTATATATATTATTTTTATTGATTTATTTTGGGTAAATGATTATATATTTTCATATTTGGTTTCCTGGTGGCATAATATATTAAATTTACTTTCGGGTAGCAGCACCAATAAATATACCACAAAACATGACTATATAAATCCCAGTTTTTCTTTGTAAAACCCAAAAATTATAAAATAAGAAGAGTTTCAAATTTGGTAATTGATATTAAAATATAATTTTGAGCATACAAAATTATATAACCGAGCTAAGGTAGGGATATATTTAATTTTTACAAAAAATGATTTTATTTTTGTATATATAATTGTTATTAGTTAATAAGTTTTTGAACCAGTGTTTGTGTTCTTATTTATATAGTAACCACCAGGTTGAGATTCTGAGAACCCCAATATTTAAGAAATTTGTGAAATAAAAAGTAAAAATTAAAAAAATAATAATTATATATTCAGACCATCATAAATGCCGATTAAAATATTAATTTCCATTTTCATTTCATTCAATTTCTCCAGAAACATTTTGCAAATTTTTTTCTCTTTCAGTACTTTTATTTTACTATCAATATTATGAATCCAGTCTTTCCAAAAGTCATATAAGTCTCCCATAATGTCTTCAATCTCTAAACGAGCGCTTTGTTTATTCTCAACATCAACATTCAAGGCTTTGCACTCACATTTAGTTATAAAAGTCATAGTGTTTAACATCATAAGAAAATGTGGGTTTCTGTCGAAAACAAAATATGTATAAACATGAAAATCGTTTTGTAATCCGATTGGATTTCGGCGGTTATAATCAAAGAGAAAGTCTTCCAGGCATTGTTTTCGCAATTCCAAATTTGCAGCGTTTTTTACATGAAATTCATTTGGCTCAGAGTTGATATTGGATAATTGATAAAATTTAGATTCGTCTTCGTCAAACAATTTTTCAAGCGAATTTCTCGCCGATCTAAACGAATTGAAAATAATTTCTGTAGTGTCTAAAAATATCGATTTAAAAGCCTCTAAAATAAATTCATTGACAAACTGCCAACTGGTTGATTTGTAGGGGGAAATGCCCTTGCAATCCTCACAGAACGAAAAAACAATCGAATGATAATTAACGGAATTTTCGGGAATATTATTTTTAACCGTGATACAATAAATACAATTTTGCTTTGATTTGACAATTCTTGTTTCGATGACTTTGAGTTCGGTTTGGAATATTTCGTTACTGATAGTCTTTCCTAATAAATTTATCAACCTTCTAATATCCTGGAATGTCTCCAAGGTCCTCAGGATTTCCATGTAACTTGAATACAGAATCATTCTCATTATAAAATTGGATTTGATTTCACTCTTGAAAGTCATCAACAAGCTTGATAAATTTTGAAATATTCTCCTGTAGAAATTGTAGATCTTATCATAAAGTTCATAACTCTCGTCTAATACTCCCAGAATGTCAGCGCAGTTACGCAATTCTGCAATAATATCTAGATTTTCCGCAGTTTCGAATTGTTCTATAGACCAATTAACCTTTTCGACAATTATACTATCTTTATCCCATGTTTTGGTTTCGTTATAAATCGGGTCTATTTTTATGGATATATATGAGATGATTTCTTTGAAAGCATTTTCTATGGAACTAAAAATTTCAATTGGAACCGGCAAGGACAAAAAAGAGGCTGAGTTGATTATTTCTTGAAACGTCCCCTTATCGTATTTCTCAATTAGATTTTTTATTGCCAAAAAACTTTCAGAAATTTGTAAATAATTGTCATCAAATTGTATAAAAATGGAAGCAACGCTTTTCACATGATGACGCACCAGGTCGTTGGTGGTTATCAATGTCTGTTTAGCCTGTAGGATTTGAAGGGATTCTGTAACAAATTCATCTTTAATTTCATTATAATATATAACATTGTTGATTATTATTCCATCCAATGGACATGTGTTGGCATTTTCAGAAAAACTATCAAAACAACCTTTGCAATACTTATGTTTACAATCTAGAATCTCTACAAAGGTCTCGCTAGTCAAAGGGTCATAGCAAACCGGACAATCAATCATTTCGTTTTCTTCTCTCGACATAATTCGTAATTGATAATAATATTATGATTATATATTATTATATAAACAAATTTATTTAAATTATTAACATCAGTTCTCAGTTGTTATACAAATAAGTTACAAATATTTTAAAAAACCTTAAATATTAAAATTGGATAAAATATAAATTTTTAAATAGTATTTTATAATTTTCAGAATTTTAATTATTTAAATTAAAAATATTTAAGGATTTCAATTAATTATTTTTAATATTAAAAAATCCTTGTAATTTTAAATTTTATAATGAGAATAAGGATAAATTATTAAAACTTAATTTAAATTGTAAAACCAATTTTTTTAAAATTACAATTTGAAAAAAAAATTTCTGGTTAATTATGACTCAGCAATTGTTTTGCAAGCTAATCTGTACAATAAAGAGCAATTGGTAGCAGTGGCGTAGCTATGGTGGGCGGGAGGGGCGGGCCGCCCCGGGCAGCACTTGCTCTGGGCGGCATATTCGCGAAGAGATCGTCTGTATAGTTCATAAACCTGAATGCACTAAAATAAATATATACGTATATATCCACGAATATCAAGAGCTTAACAATAACTTATTTATTATTTTAAGAAATGTTGAATTTAAGAAACTTGCCAGTCATAAAAGGCTGCCCCTATAGATACAAATATTTTACCCTATCCGAAAATTTGGCGATTTTTTAGAATCGGTAAAAGTCGAAATTTCAACAGATGTTTTCCATTATTTGTTCAAGTCGAGTAAGTGCTTTATGGTACAAAACAAAGAGAGTCGGAGACGGATGAAGCGACTTAAGGAAAAGTTTAGGGTTATTAATGTTATTAATGGGTATTAATGTTCTAAGACAATTAAAAAGTATCAGTTGATAATTGTTATATTATATTGTGTTTATTGTTATATTACATTAGTGTCCTTTTTTATTTTAATACAAATTTATATAAACAACTTTTGTATACAATATTTTTAGTTGTTGGCTAATTTTATAATTAATTTATTTTGTGTTTTTTACTCTGTAATGATATGTTAATTTTGTCTCGTTTTATACTATTTGATATATTGCATTCTATTGTATTATTTAAAAATTAAATATAATGATAATTTGACAATGCTTAATTTATTATATGTTTTAATGTATTATAAAACACTTTGTTTAAATAAGAAAAAAAATATTTCATACAAGAATAAATAGTATGTATATGTGAAGGGTACGTAGCGTACTTGGAAAGGGAGGCAAATTGGGCCGTCTATTTTGGAAAGTTTTTATTTTAAAAAATGTACAGGGGGGAGGCGGCAATTTTAAGGATCGCCCCGGGCGGCATATACCCTAGCTACGCCACTGATTGGTAGCACCTAAATTGACATTAAATAGGATTTTTAATAATAAATTAAAAAATTAACCTATAATAAAAGTGTGTGTGTGTCATGATGAAAACTGACATTAAACAAGACCTATGACATTATATAGGGCTCTAGAATTTAGGAGAATTCAAAATTTAACACTGGACAAATACACCAAACAATATATTAACAGAAAAATGTTTCACACGTACTCATACTGCGTATCATTATGATCAGTAACATGATTATTAAAATAAAGTTTTTCTTTACTTTGGATTTTGAAAAAATATCTTCCTTGATTGTCTTTTTGTAAATATCTCTTCTTTTTGTTTGTGACAATAAAAATAGATCTATCAGGATTTTGATTCAATGGAATTTGACATCCGGTCTTGTCAATAATGAACCATTGGTTACAACTGTTTTTTATTACATTTTGCTGAATGTTTGATTGGAAGGTCTGTGAAAGGGTTTGATGAGCTTGGACACTTTCCTCTTGTTTCTTGTCTTTTGTGTTTTTGCAATACTTCCAAATATTAAAGACGACTCCGATTATTAGTAGGACAATTAAAACTACCGAGACCAGAAAAATAATTATTTTTGTGTAGACATTTAAATTGTTTATTTCTCCTAAATATTGGACAACTCGTAAATTGTCTATAAAAAGTTGTTTATCTTTTGACTTGTCTTTTGATGTTTCCCTGAAAGTTTTATTTTCATCTATTAAGGAAATCTTTTCAGTTATATTCATATTATCTTCATAGGAATGCAAAATACCTTTTGCCCGACGACTCCATTTATTTCTAGGGCCGGATTCTTCAGTTATAATAATGGAAATTGTTTTTTGCAAAATCTCATATTCGAGTTTCAATTTTTCTATATTTTTCAAGATTTCTTTTGGAGTTTCATTATAAATATTCTCTTGTAAACTGAAAACGTCCAGCATCATTCCATCGGACTTCGGATTGAAATTGATCTCAGCTTCAATATGGGAGTTCATAATTTTATGATTCACTAATCTAAAAAATAACTTTTCCGAATGGTTATAGAAAAAGGTTTTGGCTTTTGAAACCAAAATCAAATTTTCAACTTTATTTGGCGACGAATATAGAACAAAAATTAAACACGAATTCGGTTCAGGAAATCTGTTTTTAAATTCATAAGAAACGACTAAATTTTCATCTTCCGTAATTGGGAAATCCTTAACAAATTTCAGATTTCCCGCATTCAGAATTCTATGTCTTGATTTGCATCCAACGGACGCATAAATTTGTAAACAAAATAGAAGTAAAAAAGTAATAAATTTCATCAGAAAATAATTATAAATTTTTCATTATTAAAACAATATAAAAGTTAAAAATTTCAAAAATCGGTGAAATATTTGTTTTAATTGATTTGTCTAACAAAACAAAAATAATATAATTATTTTTTAGTTTTTAATTTAAAAAAAGAGTATTGTGTTAATTATTAGGAATTAAATTAAAATTAAAATTAGTGATATATCTAATGTAGTTTCAAAATTTATTAGTAAAAACAAAAAAAATAATTTCAATTTTTATATTTTGAAAAATTCTTTGACTAGTAAAAGAATTAATTATTATTTACAATCATTTTTGAAATTTTTAAATTAAATATTTCATTTTGAAATTAATCAAACGTTAATTAGCTAGCTAACAAATTTAAAAAAAGTTTTAATAATAATTTATAATTTATTAATAATATGTATTTTTGGAAAAATAAGATAATGAAAAAATTAAGTTGTTGGCACTTAAGGGGTGTGTTGTTTAAATCATCTAGGGTCGCTGATAGATTTGTCATCAGCTCCTCCATAAACGTCTTTATGAGTATTTTAATTTCTGTCATCCATGTACCATGTGAACAGCCATGTCGGTAATTTACGCAGTGACTGAAAAATAATAAGTAGGTAAACAATCAAACTAATTATTTAAATTATTTTAATTTTGCTAATTTATTACATAATCATTAATTAATTATCCTTCCTAATCTTCTCTCTTAAATTCTGCACTTTTTGTCAGAGCTACTGCGTATCTAAATTCAACCAATAACCATTCCTAATTTTTTATCTTACTAATTCATTCTTTTATTTAGCATTCTTTACTTTTTCAGCTGGCAGAATTATTTTTCTCTCTCAACTTCTTGCATTTTGGTTTGGATATCGTTCTATTGGAATTGAGCTGAAAGGTTTTTCCACAAATTTTGAATATAGTTCCATTGTATAGACATATCGATTTACGGAGTTTAGATTTTGAGTTTTCTGAAACATTTCATAATATTTATGTGGAGAACTCTTCCCTATGATAAATAAGAGATAAACGCGGTCACGGTCATCAGATGTTAGAAACGATAATATATATTCGAAATTCTCGCTGAAATTGTCCGATGTAAATTCCTATTCTTCATCCTCTATCAATTGACGGTTCAATCGAAATGTAATAGATTTAAGAGCGCATTTATCGTCCGTTTGTAAAAATCCATTCAAATTAACTTGATAGACATTAGCACGAAATTTTTCATCATCATTCAAATCAATAATCATCATTGAATTACTTCCACCATCTATATAAGTATTTTTGAGGCTGTGGATAATTCTACTTTCATAATTTTCGTCTCCAAAGAAATCATGATTTGAGGCATAGATCCTAATTAAGAGAAAAGCGTATTTTCCATGCATATTTTCCTGGTTTAACTACTTAACGAGAATCGACGTAAATTTACGTCAAAAAAATGTGGTTGAAATAGAGTTTGTGACGTAATTTTACGCACTTTATACCATTGAGTCTATGGGGAATACCGTAACTCTGCGTCTATAATATTTACGTCTATTCTCTGATGATTTTTAAAAAAAAATTAAATATGTTATAATTTTTCAAATAAACATGTTTTTTCATTTTGGGAAATATTCCATCTATATGCATCATAATCTATCAGAAAATGCAATATAAAAATTATAGTTTTTTTTTACCACAAATTTTCATTTTTAAAAAGAGTTAAGTGGTTAAAGCAATTTGTATTATAGAGTTATTAAATCAAGTATTAAAAACAAATAGTATAAAGAAACTCTTTTCAAAATAATTTTTATTTTACTAAATTAAATTTTTTAAATAAAATTCAATTTTAGTAGTGGAATAACCATGCACCCCAGCACCCCCACCCTAAGAAATAGGCTCTATTTCTACATATTTTCTTAATTTAGGACCCTGATTTTAACCTAAATCCTTCATTTCTAAGGATTTTTAATTTTACACCCAAATTCTCTTTATTTTTTTATTTATTTAGTTTTTTAACATAAAAACTTTAAAAACAAACTAGAAATCAATGTGGTTATAGATTAATAATTTCGGGTGAGGATGCTGGGGTGCATGGTTATTCCACTACTATAGCCAGCTTGCAAGATGGCTTTACTTGTAGATTTAATTTTAATATATAAAAAAAATTAAAAAATTAATAAACAAAACCAAAACACTAGATCCAACCAAAATAAATTGTTTAAAAATGGTAACAATTTTCAATTGTGAACTTTGTGAAAAAACTTTTAAAAATCAAACCGGTTTAACTTCTCATAAAAAATCAAAAGATCATTTATTAAAATTAAATGGTTTAAATGACACTAATTCTAAAATCTGTTCTAAATGTAAGGTTAGATATTTATTTTCAGGTTATAAATCCCATTTTAAAACTTGTATTGGAGTTCCTAAAAATAGAGAAATATTTACATGTCCAAACTGTGGAAAAAAGATTAAAATAAAATCTTTTTACTTAAGTCATGTAAAAGAATGTGGTCCTGAGGTAGAAGCAGATGAAGAGATGACTGAAAAAGCTGAAAAATTAGAGTTTAATTGGGATAACTTCAATCATATAGATATAATCGCAGATATAATAAATGGACCTATATCAATAACACAATATGTAAGGAGAAATAAGAAAAAAATATTATCATCAATGGATAATGCTATAGAAAAATTTGGTCAATCAAGATTTAATGTTATTAAAATTAAAAAATCAGTAATTGCAAGATATTGGAGAGGAGAGGACTCAAACACTCAACCTCTAGATGTAAGAATTGAAACCACATATAAACATTTATTTTCTACAAAAGGAGGAAATAAACTTATTAATGATACCGCTAAAGAATTGGAAAAAGCAATGGAACAAATGGAACAAGAACTAGGAGAATCTAATTTAATATTCCATAGTTTCCAATCAATAGAAATTGAATATTGGAGAGGAGCACCACCAAATCCTAAATCTTTTATCCGCACACCATTCTATTCTAATTGTGTTATAAATGTAAAGAATGCTGATAATAAATGTTTTCAATGGTCAATACTTGCTCACTTACATCCTCAAGTTGATAACCCTCAAAGAGTTTCAAAATATAAACCATTTGAAAACGAATTAATTTATCCCCCAGGATTTGAACACCCAATGAAAATTGAAGATGTTCCAATGTTTGAAAAATTAAACAATCTCAAAATTAATATTTATCAATACATTCCAACCAAAATTACAAAAGCTAGAAAAAATAAAAATTATAAACATATTATTCCTATTTATATTTCTAACATGGAAATCTTAGATGAAAATAGAGAAGTAAATCTTTTAATATTAGAAGAAGACATGCCAGAAGAAGATTTTGATGAAGATGATGAATATGGAGAAGATGTTCATAGAGATCCTCATAGAGATCCTCATAGAGATTCTCAAGGAGATTCTCAAAGAGATCCTCAAGGAGATCCTCAAGGAGATCCTCAAGGAGATCAGGGAGAGGAGAGAGAGGAGAAAAAACTTCATTATATTCTAATAAAGAATTTTCAAAGTTTTATGAAAGGAAATACTTTCACTCGTGGAGGGATATGTTGTAAAAGATGTCTATATCATTCAAGTTCAAAACTTGCTGCTATTAAACATGAGAGACTCTGTTGTAAGAATCAACCTGCTTTAATAAAAATGCCACTCAAGAAAAATGCTCATATGGAGTTTAAAAATTATTCCAATCTATTAGAAACATTAGGAGTGGTTTATTCTGATTTTGAAGCTATAAATGTAAAACTAAGACGCACAAATACTAATAGTGTAAAACTAACAAAACAATTACCCTCTGCATATAAAATCTTTTTTAAAACCAATTATCCAGAACTTGTGGGAGATAGAGAATACACATTTAGAGGATCTTCTGAACAAGAGGTTCTAGATCATTTTGTTAAAGATTTAAATGAACTAGAACATGATTTGTTTATAATATTAAAAACAAACTTCTCCAAAAATTTTTCAGAGGAACAAGAGGAAGAATATAAAAATGCAACACATTGTTGGATGTGTAAACAAGAGTTTGAGGAGAACCTCTCTGAGACAGACTTCCCTGAGAACCTTCCTGAGGTAGACTCTGAGGATTNAAAATATTTGTAAATTATTTTTATTTAATTAATTTATGTTGACTTTTTGAAAGTTTTTTAATTTTAATTTACAATTCAACTCAAAGCACATTCAGAATCATTTGTTTTAATTTCACTTATGAAATGACACTTATTTTATTATTTTCACTTGATGCCTTTACTAAGTAAAATAGTTTATTTCAATCATTTCATTAAAACACATTCCCCATTTTTTTAATGAAACGAATCAAACATATTTCAACAAAATATTCAATTTAAAANTATATATATATATATATATATATATATATATTATAAACATTACAATATTTACTAGTATTAGGATGTCAGCTGGTCAGATACAAATAGGGGGGGTCGGTACTGTTATTACATAATACTATATAATCGACCACATGCGTATCCATTACATCATAACACGTACTTATGATCTAACATACTGACCATGGTTATATTGACCACACACATTTCAACCCATCGACTACTAATACAGTAAAACTCAATGTGAGGATCCACTACAACAAATGACAAAATACAATACCAACGACCACTGTCACTACCACAACCACGACTACGATACGACAGCGACAGCTACTACTACTAAATATTGTAAAGAGAGTGAGAATCGGTCGGCGAATTGGTTTGAATCTCAATGGAAAGTTTTATAATAAGGTTTTGAAAGATTAGTCTATTTATATAACCACTGACCAATCAGAATAAAACATTCGAATTCAATCAAACCAGGCGGGGCAGGTGCCCCCTTGTTCACCCCCCTTTAAAATTATTTTAAAATTATTTTACTTACAATATCTTTCAAATTTTGGACAGATTACTAAATTATTTTTTTCAGTTCATATTAAATTAAAAGTTCTTGTTTATAACTAAAAACCTGCACACACATTTTATAAACATATACATATTGATTAAGAATATTTCTCTAAGTGCGTTATATAAAATCTTCTTTGGCCGTCTATGAAACCCTTTAAAATGACCCTTGAAATACCCTTGCGATACCTTGGATCATCACAATAAACATTCGGGAACCCTACAAAATATCCCTCGAAATGAGCTATTGTTCACCGAAACACAGCCAGAAACTCTCAATAATCATCTTTGAGTTAGCAGGCCCCCGCTGCTAAAGTCGATTTGAATACCATAATTTTTCGCAAACGTGTTCTATTCTTAAAAGTTGCTGAACTTTTATTAAATCTATATGAACTACTTATTTATTAATTATATATAGACTATCCTGGAGGGGACACAAATTTTTATTAGGATGTGCCTGTGTGACCTACATAAAAAAATTAAGCAAAAATTCCTAAGTAGCGGGAGGGTAGGAACAGGGGTATTGTCCTGGAAGGGACATATTCTACTAAGGGTGTTCGTTGTAGGAACCGTTTCTTGAAACTGGATAAATACACAGGCTACTTGCGCCATCTGATAATGACTAGTTTCTAGTTATATTATAAGAAATATTAAAATTGTCTAATAATCTTTGTGAATTTTATTTTAAAATCAAAATATCAAAACATATTGAAATCTAGAACTAAACAAAAGTTTTATTAGACATTTATTTTTGTATTTTATCAGATTTTTCTTTGTCTCCAGTGTCTGGGCAAATAAGTTTTTAATTATTAAATATATATATATATATATATATATATATATATATATATATATATATATATATATATATATATATATATATATATATATATATATATATATATATTATAATATATATATATATATATATATATATATATATATATATATATATATTTAATAATTAAAAAGAGCTTGAAGACTATAAATCAGTAATATATCGATGTTTTGATATTCACGAATGTGCTGAAAATTCCGGAATATCTAAAACATCGATATATTACTGATTTATAGTTTTCAAGCTTTTTTTCATAAATTCAATGGAAAATAAAGTTCTTATAATATATATAGTAGACTATTTTCGAGCTTTTGACTCTCATCAGTTATAGGTAAGTATACTAATTTGTTGATTCAGCTTCATTGTATACTTTCCCTGATATACTGAAAATCACATCACTTGTTTAATAGCTTGGTTACAGAAAATCAAAATCTGCTCTGCGGACTAAAGAATTAGTCGCAACTCTTTACAAGTGCATTTTACAAGCATTTTTAACTTATAAAGTAATGGTTTAAAATAATAATGATAATAATAATAATTATAATTATTATTATTGTTAGGGATAGGCCTAGTGCCCGAATCAATAATACATTAAAAAATTACTAAATTTAGAAATATTATATTAAAATTAATAAAGAAATACTTAAAATAGAAAATAAACATATTTAAATACTTTAAATAAAAATAAGCTATAATTAGTAACAACTAATGTTACTAATACTATAAATAGTAATTAAAGAATTACTATTAATATTATAATAATTATATTGTAATATAAATACTATTTCAAAATGAGAACCAAGACGAACTTTTTAGTACGAAATTTTGGAGACGAAAGGAAATCGGAACGAAAACTAAAAATAGTAGAACGAGGAGAAACGTGGTAATTGAGAAATTTAATAGCAATTCGTTGATCAGATAATTGAGAATTTTAAACTAATTCGGTGGTTTTAAACTACCAATTACTGGTCTGATTTCGAGCGTGTTATTTAATATCGACAACGACAAATTCCAACAACGTAAAACTTTATTGATTATCACAATTGAATACAACGAATTCAACGATACCAATTTTTAACACACCTCAAATGTTTCAAATGCTTATTACAACCATTCAGGAGGAATAGAACAATTATGATAATACTCTAAGAAAACAACCACTTGACTACTAACGGTGACGAGCGATTCGGAAATTGATCTAATTGCCTTTAACTTGATTTGAGTGCCTTAACTACTTCTGATTTATTAATTCAATATGCCAAGTTTTTCCAACTATTTCCTGATTCTTAACAATTTATTTTAAATCTCCTCGTAAATTCAAATTTCTCAGGAATTTCTCTCTTTTCGGTCCAAAATATTTTCTTGTCTCTACTAGATTGTGTTTTTATACCTTGTTATCTAGTGGCACTTATTGATAATTCATTCCTGTTTCCCACTTGTTCCATTGGACACTCCGTAATCTCTGACTGCTATGGAGATATATATTTTTTGACGATCTCATCTCTCGCATTCCCCATTTCTTTTTTCCTCTTATCTCGAATTGGCCATCAAGATAACAAGATAATTTAAATTTTGATTTGCGTTTTGTTTTGTTTCTTTTGCGATTGTACGTGTTAATTAAGAATGACAGTCTTTTATTTAATTGTATTTTATTGATTTTCAGCTGTTCCCTTCTCATTTTTCAATATCTCTTTTCACTTCTATTTCTCCCAATCATTTAAAGCATTTAATAATTATTTTTATTTTATTATTTAGGTATCCTCAAGAATAATAATAATAATAATATTAATAATAATAATAATAATAATAATAATAATAATAATAATAATAATAATAATAATAATAATAATAATAATAATAATAATAATAATAATAATAATAATAATAATAATAATAATAATAATAATAATAATAATAATAATAATAATAAAAGGTTGGGGTAACGGCATTAACAAAAACTAATAAATACAATGATTAACAATTATCCAAATAAGGTAAAATCAAGGTAACAAAGTATATTTTCAGGAAAGTACATATATTATATAGACAGAATAAATTAGAAAATTATTAATTGGTTGATTTTTGTTTAAATATGTTTAAATATGTTTAAATATCTCAAATTTAGTTTTTATTATTAGGTCTAAATACATTAACTGATTCACAAAGTGTATCAGTCAATACTTGATTCGTCTTAAAATGTGTGCTTGTAAAAATGGGTATCAGGATAATTTCCCCTGGAAAATATTCCCCCGGACAATATCCCCCCTGGACAGTAGTTCTGACATAGTTCGTACTAATGGTCTTCATGTATTTAACCACAGTCAAAATAGGGGGAAATTGTCTAAGAATTGTAAAAATGTAAATAATTTGCATTTAAAAATTAATTTATATTTTAATAAGTATTAATAAACATTAATAAACATTAAATAGAAAACAATTATATTAATGATAATGTTTATTTTACAAATTTTAGATCATTTAAACATTTTCTAATATATTATATTGTTTAGCTTCATTAATTCTATAGAGTTCATATTTCGAAATAAAATTGTCTACTGACTCAATACTTATCTTCGTGGGAATTCCTGTTTTTAAACAATGAAAATAAAATTTTAATTTATAAATGAATATTTATTTAATGAAATTTATATTTATTGAGGTTTTTAAATTTTTTTTTAAATTGAAGATTTTTCAAAATAGTATTATTTAAATGCAATAATCATAATTGCATAATTTCTACTTGATTTTATATTGTCTTCCGTTTTAAATTTAAATGCATCTTAAAATAATAAAAGATATTTTATAAACAACTTAGATTATTTAAATATTAAATATCTTCGAATAGTTATTAAGTATGAATAATTTTTAAAATATATTTTGTTTAATTTAGTTTTAAATTATTTATTTAATCAGTAACTATTATTAAATCAGTAGTATAATACGATTATTTTCCCAATGATTTCAATTATAAATATTTATTTATAATAACAAAAAATAATAAATAAATAAAATCAATTAATATTAAAAAAATTAATAGTTAAATAGTTTATTAGAAAAATAATTTTTAATAAATATATTAACATTAATAATACCGTATTAGCCCGAATATAACCGACACCGAATTTAGAAAGAAAATACTCATAAAAAAATTAAAATTAAGGGCAATTCAATCAGATAAGCGTTTGGTTAGGTAATTAAAAGTCATATATAGGTTATATTCATGACAATAAATTTAATTAATTTAAACCAAAATTTAATAAAAATAAATGTTAAAAATTGTCGCGTTATATTCGGGCTAATACGGTAGTTAGTATATGTTTTTTAGATGATTATACTCTTTAAATAATTAATATTACTAGGAAAATTCATTTTAAATTAGTAATATGTTTCAAAAATTACACTTACGTTAAATTTTCTTTAAAAAAACCATTTGATTCAAGTTTTTTATAAATTGAAAATTAATTTAAATAAATCATTATCATTATTATTATCTTTATTAATAGTTTCAATAGCTAATACCAATCGACTATAATAAAACAAACTTGAAATTTACTTTTAATTTCTACTTTGAAAAATTTTTCTTTCAAAGTCACTAGATTTATTTGACAGATATACGTACCAGCATCACTAGGAGTCGCATTTCGGATTATTAGTGTCCAATCTTCATAAAATAATCTCGGCAATAGGTATCGTGAGTTGCTTACTGTTGATCCAAGTGTCAGCTCTCTCATAAATCCTTCTTTCCACCAAGTAATCTAAATATATATATAAATATAGAGAAATAATTGTAATTATAAGTTCAAATTTTAATAGCCTTTATAAACTAAAAATAAAAAGAATAATGTCCTAAACAATGTCACAATAGTCAGATTACAAATTTGTACATTATTACCCCGTGCCTTCAAAATATAATGCCGATTCAATTATAAATATTTTATTCTTTACTTAAAAACAAATATGCGGCGGTTTTACCATTACTCAACTTGGTTTGATAATATAGTTGCATAATTGTTTAGTGTGGAAGTTTTAATGTTTAAAAAAAATTAAAAATGCAATATATGGTTAATGTACGTAGGCCAGGAAGTTTAAGTGCTTCAAAAGTAAATGAAATATTTTGGCTAAAAAATGAATATTTGCATTAGAAATAGCATTTAAAATTTTAATAGAAAATATACAATTTATTAACTAATAAATTTTTTCATTAAAAACAATTTTAATACTATTTTAATTACTTCGAATAACTTTTTAAATTTTAAAATAATTAAATATGTAAGTTTTATGAAACATTAAAAAATATATTTTTATCCATATATTTCACACTAAATATAGATTTTACTACATTTTACTTTTATATTTATTTCCTGAACGACATAATGTATGAATAAATTAATAAATTTATTTAGCAAATGTGCCTATTTAATAGCGACAAATAAATATAATTTTATTTATTATATTTAATCAATTTAATATATTTAACACATTGCTATGATTGTATTATTGGTTATAACTACGAAAACAGGGTAAGGCTAAATAATATTAAATTAATCAAATTTAAATTAATTCTTACTGGAGTATTTATCTAATTTAAAATCAAACATTTAAAATGATGTTAGTAATTTATAATTTAGTAATAAAATCTCATAAATATTTATAGCAACCAAGCAATATTAATGAAAAGACATAAATTCATCAAAATAAAATTTGTTAAAATACTTTTTTGAAATTAAAACAATTTTATTATATACAAACATTCAAGATTTATTGTACTTTTGGAATATATATTTCAATAGATTAATCTTTATCTTGCACCTAACTGTAGAGTGTCAATAAATTTGTAGATGTTACCGTTTTATGCGTCAGTTGTGACGTATCCATGCTGATATTTCACTAAATTTTGAAAGAATCGTACCGGTCTGCATTAGTTGAATTTTATCTAGCTGTCAATTATCTATTTGACGATCATATTTTACTCAATTTTTTGTATTTAAATATATTTTATTTCATTATATTTCATTATATGTAAACTTTAAAAAGGAAAATGAAAAAATGTAAAAATACAAAAGGAAAAGAATACAACAATAAAAGAAGAATATAAAAGTTTAGTTCATGAAGACTAAAAAAATATAAAAGAAAAGAAATTATAAAGGAAATGTTTTTAAAATTGAACAGAGCGCTATTCTGACTGTATTTACTATGAATAATTATATTCTGCAAAATATGAAACATTATATTTATTGAATTAAATAAGTAAAATTTTTTATATAAAAATTCTGGCAGAGTTAACAAAAATTGAAAGGAAAAATGACAGAAAAAAATTTTATCAAACTTTTTGCTGTATGAAAATGAAAATAAAAAAAATTCAACAAATTAAGATGCCAATTTTGATTAAACTGTTATTCTTAAAATTATTTTTTTAGGCAACTTAGTTTTACTCATTTCACTTAAAACTGTTAACAATAAAATATAGAAATTTCTAAATTTCTGTTGAAGTGAACAAATAATTTATTATAATTTTGTAATTTCCAAATACATCTTTTTGAATTTTTATTGAATTTTAATATATTTAGGCGTAGGTGGAACATGGTCTAAAGTTGGATGGGATTCAATATTTTATTAGATTATTATCAATAAAAATATTATAATCTATGAATATTATACAGTAATATAAATAAAAATGACTTGAGATGTTTAATATTTAAAATTGATTAAAATTATATATTTTTATCATCAAATATTGCGTTTTCTATTTTTGATTTTCTACTTTTGTTCAGACTATTGCTTACGG
>CAUHTR010007719.1:43896-122208 GCA_959609185.1 Schmidtea polychroa
GGATTAAAAACTTGAGAATATAAAGGTTTCTCAATTCTCTCAGGATAAATGATTTCAACATTATAAATATCAAGATCAGTAATCTTTGTACCATATAACTGATTCAATCTATCAAGATTTTTTATTATTGGTATTAAATTATTTCCTATAGGTAGTGTTGTCTTTAAATCACTTAGGATGAATCTCTTATCATCATAATTTGATAATGATACTTTTTGAGATTCTACCAAGTAAATATTATGCTTTTCACTTTTAAGTTGATGTACTTCATCAATTTTATCTTTATGATTTGGATTCAATGTATCTATATAATCTTGATGAGAAAGTTTCTTTGCTACACATCTCTGAATTCCTTTACATCTGTTATCCTTTACAGGTTTTTCTTCCTGCCCGTCCACTCCCTTAGGGAATATAGGATATTTATATGTGATTGGAAATTCACCCTTTGAATTTTTAAATATAATTGTATGTTCTTCAAATTTAGGTTTTGTATATGTTTCGTATTAATATTGTTTAGAACGAATAAATATTCCATTTTCTATAGGAGTAAAAGGTTTTTCATCTTTAAACGAAAATAATTCTCCAGATGAATTTATTAAATTTGAAAGTATAGGATTTTCAGAGATATCACTTTGTAAATCGTGAGTTCTTATTGTTAAAAACATTGAATCTGTATCCATTGCATGCATTGCTATATTCGATCCATATATAGGTTGTAAGATGTTATAATATGTTTCATACATTTGTAATTTTGAAAGTTCTAAAATTGCAAAGCCGATAAATATTGGTTTATTGTATGTTTTCTCAAAATTCTGTAGTTCTACTGCAGTAAGATTTTCAGAAAATACTTCTGCATTTTTAAATGTAGGCTTTCTTCTTATAGGAGCTAAAGGGAAATATCTTGTTCCTGATTTTATATCATCAGGATAGTCAAGGTCACATTCTACAAAGTATCCTATTGGAGAATCTTTCGGGGTTGAAAGTATTTCTTTTATAAGATCGTCTGAAAGGGTTGTTGGGGGTTCCATCTCAATGAAATCACTCATTGGTAAATATTGAGTCATAATTCCTGAATATAAAGCTGTTGCATCTATATAAAGTATAAATAGAGGATTTTTCATTCCTTCTAATACTTCTTTTAGTTCCTCACTATTAAGTTGTATATGTGCCTCAGGATGTTTAGAAAGTATTCTACTTGTAGTTATTGCATTTCTAGCTTTTATTTCTCGATTACCCATTACTGAAGAGAGTCCTCCTCTAATATTAGTTTTAATCAAATTAAACATATCGAGGTCGGTTAAAAGATCTATAACTTTATCACGCTCTGGAAGATCTGAAGTCCAAATGGTATATAATAAAGTATCCCAAGCTAAAGAGGGTGCTGTTATATAATTGTAAGGTTTAAGAACAAAAGAGTTTGTAAATTCTTCAAAGCAATCTGCTAGAATATAAACATCCAAGGATAGGTACATGTCGGTATATTCTCCTAAAGTTTTACAGTTGAAAAGATGAAACATTTTATTTGCTCGAGAATATTCTTGATCTGTAATATGATATTGTTGAAGTTGTGAAAAGAATGTTTCTTGGTTAGGAAGATTTGTTTCATTATATCTTTCAAATGAATTCATATGATCATATGGATATATTCCTTTTGCTAAACATGTAGGATATTCTTCTAGAGGAATATTATTTTTTTCCAAGAATTCTCGAGTGATTTTAAAATATTCTGGTTTCATTGTTTTTGCCACTGCATCTAAAGACATTTGGAGAAAGTTTAACGAGTCTATAAATTTTAATTTTCCATATTCTACTGATTTATATTTTTCCTTTGTTAAGCCGATAACTTTGAAAGAGTTTTTAGCATTTGCTGCTAAATGTTTAATAAATAGATGTACATCATAACCAAAAAGATTATGAAATATAACAGGTACAAATTTAGGAGTATGACAATTAAGATTGCAATTTCTATGAGCTGCTCCTCGATAATTATTTTCACTTTTTAAATGATCATGATCTATAACTTTATCATCAGGAAGAATCTCTTGTTTACACATCCAACAGTTGGAAGCACTTTCATATTCTTCCTGTTGTTGTTCTGAAATATTTTGAGGATAGCTTGTTTTTAATACTTTAAATATTTCGTGTTCTAAGCTATTTATACTTTTAGTAAAATGATCTAGAACCTCTTCTGAAGAAGTTCCTCTAAATGAATATTCTCTAGATTTTATGAGTTCAGGATAATTACTTTTAAATAATAGTTTATAAGCAGATGGTAATTGTTTAGCTTGTTTGATACTATTGGGTTTATTCTTTTTTCTTAGAAAGGCTTTCATCCTTGTTGGTTTCTCCTTCTGTCCAGAGGCTTTCCATTCATCCATGAGTTTATATTTTTCTATTATTTTTAAATATTGTATAATTATATCTTGTTCGCGATTTATACATTCAAAGTCTCCATAGACACAGCCTACTGTTTGTAGTAAATTTGAAAAGTTTTTAAAATGCATCTCGGGGTTATTAGGCATTCTAATTAAAGCTGGATCATCTTTTTCACAAATTCTTGTATGTTTAATCATAGAGTTTTTAGTTGTTGAATAATGAAGACATCTTTTACATGTTCCTCCTCCACAAGTTGGATTCTCTGGTGATGTAAAAGCTTGAAAGTTTTTTATTAAAATATAATGTTGATTATTTTCTTCTTCCAAGATTAAAAGATATATCTCCCTATCTCCACTATCTCTAACTTCATAATCAGAAATATAAATTGGAATAATATCTTTCCTTCCATATCCCCATCCTTTAACATGTTCATAAATATTAAGTTTAAGATTATTTAGTTTTTCAAATTCTGGAATGTCTTCTAGTTTCATTGGATGAGTGAATCCCTTGGGAAATATTAATTCATTTTCATATTGTTTGTATTGTTGAACTCTTTGGGGGTTTTCAGCTTGAGGATTTAAATATGCAAGTATTGACCACATGAAACATTTGTTATCACCATTCTGTACATTTATAACAGCCCTAGATTTAAAGGGTGTTTGAATATAAGATTTAGGATTTGGAGGTAATCCCCTCCAATAATCAATCACTAAAGATTGGAAAGAGCGAAATACTAAGTTTGATTCTCCTAATTCATTTTCTACATCCTCTTGTTTTGCTTCTACTGCTTGAATTATTTCTTTGATGGTTTTATCAAATCCTCTAGTTGAAAATAAATATTTAAAGGGTATTGCGATTTCAACATCTAAAGGAGTTCTGTTTTCTTCCACACCTCTCCAATATTTTGATTTTATTGTGATTTTATATTTTATAACATTATACCTTGTTGGTTTATAATCTTCTAAAGCTCTAGTGAAAGAATTTTTAATATTTTTTTTATTTCTCTTTATATATTCTCCAGGAGTTGCAGGTCCGCTGATTTCTGATTGAAATTCATCTATGTGATTAAATTCATTCCAGTTATATTTTTCTTTTTCATCATGTTCGGGTTCTCCTTCTGAATGGCATTCTTCAACGTCAGAAGTTTGTTTTTTATTTTTACATTCTTTTATATGTTCTAAATAATAGAAATTTAGTTTTGTTGAAAAGTTACAATTAGGACATGAAAATATTTCTCTAAGTCTCCCGATACAATTTTCAAAATGTTTATTATATCCAGAATGAAGAAATCTTCCTTTACATTTAGTACAAACTTTTGAATTTGTATCATTAAGATTATTTTCTTTTAGTAAATGAGCTTTCGACTTACAATGAGAAATTAATCCAGTTTTATTTTTAAAAACTTTATTGCAAATATTACAATTCATTTTTTAGAAAAATTTTTTTATTGGATACTCTGTTTTCATTTTTTATTTATTTTTCTATTTTATTTTCATAATGTGATAGTATAATTTTTAGATTTTTATAATAAAAATTTAAAAAATGATAAAAATCCGAACTCCGATGGCGCAGTGGGCTAGACTGGCACAGTGGTTCAAATGGATAGTGGTTCAAATCCTAACTGTGGTTAGTTTTTTTTCAACATAAAATAATATTAAAAATTTGAAAATAATATTGATTTATATTTATATATTTAGATTTATATATTGATTTAGATTTATATTTTATTTTATTTATTTTTATTTTATTTTATTTATTTTATTAATTAATTATTTTTTAAACATAAATATGAAAAAAAAATATTGAAACGGGTGATGGTGGCGAACCGGTAATTATCGCCACCAGTCTTTCGAACACCCCCGGATCGATTCTATAATGTGCACATTTATTTCTTGGTTGTTTTCGGACCTCTTTCGGATTCGCTTTCGAATTCATTTGTACTTTCGAGCAGCACACTTAAAACGCCGATGAAATCGTATTCGAGCGAGAAGCGAATAATAAGGTGTGCTGCTATTATCGGATTGATTCTGATTATGGGCCTGGCCAGCTTGTATATTGGAAGATATTCGATAAACGAAAGAGGTTGAAATAAAAAAAATGATCCGGATCAAAAAAAACTGTTGAGAGGACAGTGGGAAAAAAAAATACCACTGTCCTCTCAGAGCAGTTTTACTATTTTCATAAATTTTTTTTATTGGATTTTTTATGATGTTTTTTTTCTATTTTTTTCTAAAGTATAGATTTTAGGGCGTTTTTTTAATAGTTTAAGTGAAATGGAGGCATGAAAGCTTGGGGGGCTGTGTTGGTTAGGGATATATACACACTACTTACGATTGGCGTCGAATTTTGATGAAATTTTATCAAATCCAACCTTTTTTTTTGTTCCTTTTCAAAATCGTTTTTTTAAAATATGATTTAAAAAAAAATATATGATTTTTATTAAAAATATTTTTAAATTAAATTAATTGTTTAATCAGAATAACATCTATAAATATCGACTTTATAATAGCACAAAATAATAATACATTTATTAAACTATTCAAAACGTCTGATTGTCCACCTTGTCAAGGTGTTCCACTTATGGTTATTGATAAAAAAACAATGAAAACATGTCCCCTCCATTTTATCAACATTTATTATTATTAATATCACAAAAGATCTTTCAAAACGTTCAAAGCATATTAAGTGGAGAAACGACAATTAAACAATAAGCGTATTCTTTACCAAGTAAATTTTAATTGAAAAAGTTACAAAGAAATTTAAAAACAAAAGTTTTGGTCGGTGGATAAGAACCCTGAATTGAAATGGGAGTTTATTAATAAAAATAAAAATTCACAGAGAAATGAAATTTGAAGTTATTGTTGATGATTTGGTATAAAAACATATTTGGATTTAAACAAAAAAGATTTAATTTTTCATATTTTCTTTTCAATTTATTCAATCAGAGCTTAATACAATACTTCGTGTGGAATAACACTATTCAATAAAGTTTAGATTCACGATCACTGAATTACAGATTCAATCATTAATTTCTCGACACAAGTGGTTTGATTCTTTTCTTTTCTTGGACTTTCCATTCTCTCGTCTTTAGTTTATGAGAAATTCACACAATGTTGAATATCATTTTCTCTGAATCGCTCGTATAATCGCTCGTACAATCGCTGGTACTATTTGAATTTTTTTCGATTTCTGTAAATATTATGTCAAATATTTTGTCGTTTTACAGTATTAGTTTTATTTTGTACTTTTGACATATTCTCTTTTAAAATCTCAGTTATAAGTAATTTCTGAATGCTACCATAAATACTGCTGTAGGAAAACTTTCATTTGCCAATGATTTTTACTAAACATTTCCATACTAGTAGACCTTTGGTAACGTTTTTAGTGATCAATTTTAGTAATCATTTACTTCCTCTTGCGAAATTGACTTCAAAAATTTACAAATTATTTTTATTTTCTACATTTCTATTTGTGGATTTGCAATAATTAATAAATGCAAATTTTTCACTGTTCGTTACTGTGGTAGAACGCCACATTTTATCATTTTTATGAGTCAAAACTGTTCCTAAATTAGGTTTTGTTTTATTCCCATTTCTATGTCCCAATGGCATGAAACGAAATGTTTTAAAAAACCATATAGAAACTATAACGAAAACTAATAAAAAATTCAACAAATCAATATACAAATTAATAACATTTAAAGCTACAAATCCTAATATTCAACCAGAATAATATTCTACAAATTAATAACATTTAAAGATACAAATCCTGATATTCAGCCGAACAATATTCTACAGATTAATAACTCTAAAAGCTATAGAATCCTGATATTTGACTGGACAATTGTTATATAATATCGTACCTTTTGGGTAATCTATTTCGCATTATCTACCAGAATATGACAAGCTCCCCCAAACTTAATTACCAGCTATCTAGTCATTCCAGCTTGGTTGCACGAACAATATTCGAATTTATACAGGTTGCATATTATTTATTAATTAATAAAGCGTTTGTTGATTAAGCTGTGTATTATTAATTTTTTTATCATACGATTTAGTAAGCATTCGTGCGAGGACATTTGTTAACTACATACACGCACCCTGATTGTCCCGCCACAATTTTTATCGGTGACTCTATCGGGTTCATCTTACATATAGAAATACCTTATAGAAATTACCTTATAGAAATACGTCCGAACTCTATAACAGTTACCATCTTTCAGCATTTTCTTCAAGATTCTTTTTCTGTAATCTATAATAATTTTCACTTTGGATTCTATTAGTTTCTCAAATTATTTAATTAATTCATATATTATAGATAATTTCGATAAATAAATTAAACTAAATTATACACTGATTAAAATAATAAGAAAAAAATTTTTGACAAATTTTCTAAATAATGTAACAAAATATCAAATAAAATTACAACATAAATAACTTCATTAAAACAATCTACTTTTATCAGTAAACAAAATCTGTCATGAAATCAAATTTGGAGATGATCATTCTAATAAAATATTCATTAAAACACGTATATAGTTATCATTGAATCAAACAAAAAAAATCAAGCTTCATTGATATGTCGTGAGATATTTTAATTTTTATTAAAATTATTTCCTTTCTTATCTGCTACTCTGACGGTATAGATAAAAGTACTTAAATTATAATATGAATAACTTAATAACTTAAGTTAAAATGTTCCCTGGAATAATTATGTAATAAAAATGTCTAATAAAGTGCCAAATTCTTCCTTTTACACAGAGAATTTAATCTATTTCCCAATATCTAAATATTGGCTCTGTCAACAAGACAACGCGATTCATTGCGACATAAAGGGAATAATTAATAAGATATGCAACAATAAGAAAATCCCATAATATTAACTAAATGTTGTAAAATTATAAATTGCAAAAGTAGAATTTCTGTTTAAAAGAAAATCTTTTTTAGAAATTCAGAGAAAATTAACAACATTTTTCGATGAATTCGGCTTTAATTATTAGACTGATACTATGGAGATATTTGTCAGGTTCGTTAATTAATTTTAATTGTCTCACTAGAAATTTTGTTTAAATTAAAATGTAATTATTTTCAGTTGAAAATATCTAAAAAAATATAACAGTTTTTTTATTAAGTTGTTAGAATAAGTCAAATCATTGTTTAAACATTCCATGCTGTTTTTAAGAGGTTTAATTTTGTGCGATTTTCGTGAGTGATATTTTATGCGATTTTTATTTGGGCGTTATTAGAAAATGACGCATAAAAATCGAGCAAATATTACAGTATAAATACTAAATAAAGTGTAATAGTATTTTATTTTTTATATTTTTATATGAATAAATTAAAAATTAGAAGTTTAGGAAAATTTATTTAAATTTATCAATAAAATAATTTCTAAAGTTAACCGAAAAATCTTTTGCATAACTTTTAATAATCATGAATTATATATTATTTTTATTTTTAATGACTTTTTAAAAGATCTTTAACCAACTGTCTGAGTTTGACATTGTATAGTCACTTGTATCGTTTGACAAGTACTAAGGCCGCTGCAGCAATAACAAAATCTCATTCAACTAAAAATGTCATGTTCCAAATAAGCCATCTGCAAAATTTCATTTTGACCTATCTCAAAAAAGATCTGTCTCAGTTGTTGGCCTCTACAGTACTTTCAAGAATTTTATCAAGAGGTGCGGGGTTGCCACTGAGACCTTACTTCGCCATATTTACGTGGTTAGGTAATTAATTATCAGGATGAAGAAAAGTAATCGAAAAGCTAAAATAAGTTTAATTTAGATAAATTAGGTTAAATTTAATTTTCTATAAGCTAACATTAATTCAGGTGGAAAGTATTTGCACTTGGCACTGTCCCGGGTCATGAAACATAAACAATACTAAATAAAATAAAATAAAACATAATTATATTCAAATGATAAATTTCCTGTAAATTCTGACAACAAGTAAAAGTTAATTGATTAAATTACAAAAAAACATCCAGAAAATGGTCAAAAGAGACAAATTAAATAAAAAATAAATCCCAATTAAGCGGAATAAAATCAACGAATCAAAATCGATAATTAGATTATTTCGGTGATTTATTTAAATATTTGGTTAATAAAACTTTTCAATGAACTTTAGTAATTTGAAAATCAAAAAAATAATGAAATTCACTCCAGACTTGAAATGAATAACTAAGTAGGTGAGAACCACTCGAACATAAAATCCAATCGTAATGTTAGAGGAATAATAAAAGAAATAAAATTAATTAATAGAAATTTAAAATAAATAATTTTGAATTATATATATTTTTTGAGAATTAATTTCCAGGAAGATTTTTCTATAGTAGTAAATTTAAAAAAATATTAATTGAAATAAATTTTATACAAACAATTATTTACAATGTTTTTTTGTTTATTTAAATCAAATTAGTAAACCAGAGCTTCTCAAAGTCTGAGTCGATAAATCTTTTTAAATATATGCACTACAAAATGAGCAAAATGGGATTTTGGATATTCGCATATAAATAAAATCTATTAAATATAAAACAGAAGAAAAGTCGATATTTTAATTTGCCTTTCTGGCCTTTCTTTAATCGTTTGGTAGGTCGTGAAAAGTTGGAGAACCACTGTATTAAACCCTTCTTTTCAATTTTTTTATAACAAGTCTTGAAAACTAGTAATTTCAAAAATTGCTATAATTAATTATAAGTAAGGCATTCTATACGGAACACAATTTGCTATCCTGCGATCTACTAATATATAAAGAACAAATAAATTTTAAAATATGATCTTTGCATGGTTACCACTTAAGTATTTAATATTAAATAATTTTATTAAATATTCAATATCCGTAAAGTTTAAAATATTCTGATTACCTTTAAATAAAATTATGCTCATTTTTTATTAATAAAAATACCATTATTATTACTATATTAAAGTTTATAAATTATAATTATTATACTAAAGCATTCATTGTATTAAAATCATTTTTAATGACATAAAATAATTAAAAAATATTTTTTTGTTTATATAGTATTTACCTAATTTTGTTATTAATTATATATTTATTTCTAGTAAAAATTAGAATAAATCAAATAGTTTATTTGCAAATGCAATAATTATAAACTGATATTTTTTCAGGTCATTTTTAAATATAAAAATATAAATAAATTAGAAATTAAAAATTTCACAAAATATTATGTCAACAATAAAATTACAATTTTATATTTATTTTACATTTATGTCTAAAAGAATGTCTAAAATATTAATCAATGATTTAAAAGAATTACGGAATAAACAAAAAAGTTTTATATATGCTAAGAAATAATTTGAAAGAATAAAAAAGGACACAGCAAAACAAAATACTTGAAAAAGTACCCTTAAAAAAGAATCTAATAATACTTAAAATAATACTTAAAATAATACTAATAATACTTTAGTATTTAATAAATATAAACAAAACTTTCAAAATATGAAATAACTAAAAGAAATGGCGTTATGAAACAATTTGCAGTTAGTTTTTCAATTTTATTTTTTACATTTATTTTTAAAAGACATTATTGACAATTTGAGGATATTTGGTCTTAAAGTGTTTTACCTGACCTTGGCTTCGTGAGAAAACAGTAAGAAAAAAAGAAAATAAAATATTGTATGAAGCGCTAAAATATAGATGATGAAAATATTATCTTGGGATAAATACTGAATAATTTTTACACAGATCAAATCCAAAATATCCTAGCGTTTAATAAGAATTTAAGAATTGGAAATTCTAGTATATATGACAAATCGAACTCTGAACTGCCAGGCAATTTCCTTCAGCAAAACAAGAAATAAAGTTTTAATTAAATTAAAATTTGATCAAAGGTTTTATCGTATTTTCATTAATAGTAGTAATCATAATACTAAAAGTATAATTAATTTTTAAACAAAAAAGGGCTTTAGTCAAAGGTTTGTTTTATCTTACTTCAAAAATTATGATTATTGGCAAAAGAATAAAGGTTTTTGAGATATTTACAGTTGTTTTGTATTACTTGTTGAAACCAAGTGATTTTTTCCATAATAACTTCATTTTATTTGATAAAATATCTATTTAATCTTAGACAATGAAATAAACTGTTACCCCTATATCTAACGAAAAGATATTCAAAAATTTTTTTCAAACAAGACTGGTTCATCAATTTTCAAAGGAATTGACAAAGCAAATGTATTATTTTTTTTCCAAATTCGTTTTATTCTGTGATAATTTAGGGAAGAGTGAAGGAATTGATTTGAAAAACTATATTTTTTCACATCGTTAGATATACCAAACCCGAGAGATCAAAAAAATTCAAAAGGAAATTCCTCATCAAATAATTGTCAGAAGGAAGGAGAATAGAATTAATTTATCCAATAAAGAAACAACTGCCAGTCATTGAAAAACATAATCTAATTCTATTCAATCTGTCATCTACAACTGAAGAAATAATTCCAAACTATCCAAAAAACGTGATTGGGAAAATATTAATTCACCCAGAACGATGATTAGCTAATTTACTTCGGTCTGTTTTCTTTTTGATTATTTAAGTTTCTTTGAATTAATTATAAAAAAGAGAACAATAAATTTTATTCAATGATTTTGTTATTTATGCATAACAAGTTAAAAATAACTTTAACAAAAAAATGTGTTATGTTTTTTTTAAAGTTATTGAACATTAAAACAATTTTGCTAAATTTATTCACACTGATGTATTTAAAAAAAAGCCTACTAAAAAATTTATAAATATATCTAGATTATAAATATTCTATATTTTTAATTTTATATAATATTATTAGTGTAAATATAACTAGTAACAAAAATAAATGTAGATTATACTTATTAATTCATATAGGAATAATACAAATAAAAATATTAAACATTATAAAATACAAATAATATAATAATTATTCAAAAAATAATTATTATGAAACAAAAACAAATATTAGGTTAATTCAATAATATTTATCAAAATTTATCAGTTGAAAACCTTTTGTCAAGAATAATGAAAATTACCCTTTAAGTAATTTTGTCAACATCATTTACCCTTTTCTTTTGAATAATTGCTCCTATTTATTAAAAAGTTTTGAAAGTTTTGAACTTTTCTTTAATTAAATTGAATGAATATATTGGAATTTGAAATTTATAGTGTACATAAATTGCCAGGGAGATAAATTTAAAGTAAATAGTTTATATTCTGGGTGATATAGAGATACACTTGACTCTAGTATTTACATTATAATGTGAAATCGTGTTTCCAAGCCATTTTTGACCGATAAATTGCTTATACATAAAAAAATCATTCTATATTTTACAAACATTTTGCCTTAGAACAATAGTAAACAGAGATACCTGAATGGCACATTATATGATATTGGTATAAGTAATTATAATACATACGTTAGACAACGTGACTGATGTTTTACTAAACTTATATTTTCCTATTTATTGAACTATTTTCTTCATTTTTCTAAAATAGTATTATTATTCAAATATAATTTATTATATCAACATCGATTTGATTTTTATATATTTAAAATTCTTTAAAAATAGTATATTTATGAATTTAGTTTTTTGCCATAATTTAGATATTGAATTTCAATAATTTTCATATATATATTTTCATTTTGACAGTTCCGTCCATCGCGGTACTTTCGCAAGTGCAACAGGCTCAAAACTTCTCCAATAGGAAAACAATATCACGAATTGAAATTAAAAACAAAGATGAAAATTCGTTTAACTTTCAAACAAATCTAATTGGCTACCAATTAATTTAAAACAAATATATCTAATAATTCAGTTGTTTTTTTCAAGAGCTAGAAAAATTGCTTTATAATTTATTTTTATTATTTTTTTAATTAAAATCAATAAAAATGAATGCAATAAAATTAAAAAAAAATTATAGTGTCTGCACAGGGCCCCCAAAAGTTAAAAGAACGGCACTGGTTCCGTCCTTCATTCTAATATAGAGTATAACTTGTAGATTATGAATAAATTCGAAAATGTTAAGTACCACCTCTATAATTATTCAAATTAAGTAAACGCTAATTATTTTCATTTATAAAGATGATACGGAAATTACTAATAATTGTTAATATCTAGTTCTTTCAACAATATTATTGCCAATAAAATAAAATATTTCTTTGAGATAATTGACTTCCTTCCTTTAATATTAGAGTTTCATTTTTTACAATGGCGCTGCCAAAATAGGATTAAAATAAACCTCGGGAATAATCAGTAAATTTATAATTATACAAAACATGATTTGCAGTTTTAAACTTACTGAATAAACTTACTAGAATCTTTGAGAAATTAGCATTGAAAATAAAGCATTGCAATTCTATATTCTTATCTGCGGTTGAAGTGATATATTCAAGTCTGGGATTACTGAAACATGGCCCACTTTGCCAGTTGCAATCTTTATTAGGAAATCGAAAATTAATTCTTCCACCAACTGAAAAAAATTGTGTAAGTAATAGCTTAAAATAATTTTAATTATAAAAAGCTATATATTCTGTTTTAAAAATACATTAAAATTATAGATGCGCTTTCTTATTTTTTAGTTTTTTATTTTTTAAAATTTTTTTTTATTTTCAATATATATTTTTTATTTAAAGATAATTGGTAAGATTTTATCAATCTGTTTAATACTATAAGAACTTCTTTCAATTTCCACATCTGATTTCTTTTCAATTAATATTGTATATATTAGAAAAATTGACTATGAATCAGTGGGTTCCGATTGATATTATCTTCGTTCAACAAGTCAATGGTTGAATCGCTAAAACATTTCATATCACACTTCTTCGATTTTATCTCCTCTGTATTCACTTAAGTTTATGCCATATACATTGTTATTAAAATTGGTTTATCAGAATTCGGAAGAACATATGGATTCAAATCAATATTATTCAAAGATTTTGCTTTATCTATAAATCTGTATTGGCAAATGCTAAATTCTTACAAATTAATTTTCGAGATTCAACAATTCACGTTGAGAATGAAAATTGAATGAAAGTTGCTTTAATTAACCTTTTATTAATCAAGTAAAATTACGATTTGTCGATTAATTCCAAAGTTCCAACAAGATAAACGCTTCCAGAAATTGATAATTCATTCAAAAACAAAGCAATGAAAGAAACGCAGGCACAGACGCGACAAGCTCAAACAAATGCATTCGGCCGAAACACCCGATTTATTTAAATTAATTTTTAATTAGACTCAACTGTACTGATATTCAATATTTTGCATTTTCCAAATACTAACTGTAACTTGCTTCAAGTTGCTAGCATGCAACTATATCATGGATACTGTCTGTATACCGCATCGATAGCTAGCCATATAATCATCAGTTGAATGAATGATAATAATTGAAATTTAGACTGTATGTATAATGTTTATATTCGATAAACTTTCGCTGATGTGAAAGATATATTAAAAACACTTCCAAGGCTTATCAAAGTGTTGCCTGATAATTAAAATGACTTATAATGGTTTAAAGAAGTTAAAACATAGTGCAAAATACAAAAAATATTTATTGATGGGAGCAAAATTATTAATTTAATAAATAAAAATTATTTAATACATTTAGTATATTTTAGAAACATATTTAAAACTTTGTAATCTTAAGACTAAATATTAAAATTACTCTTTCAGTAATTTACTTTAAAATATATTTTAAATTTTAATTTTCTCATAAATTTTAAACATAATTTTGATATTAAATTAAAGATTAAAAAATTCATTTTAATATTTAAAATATTAATTGATGGGAGCAAAATTATTAATTTAATAAATAAAAATTATTTAATACATTTAGTATATTTTAGAAACATATTTAAAACTTTGTAATCTTAAGACTAAATATTAAAATTACTCTTTCAGTAATTTACTTTAAAATATATTTTAAATTTTAATTTTCTCATAAATTTTAAACATAATTTTGATATTAAATTAAAGATTAAAAAATTCATTTTTAATATTTAAAATATTAATTGATGGGAGCAAAATTATTAATTTAATAAATAAAAATTATTTAATACATTTAGTATATTTTAGAAACATATTTAAAACTTTGTAATCTTAAGACTAAATATTAAAATTACTCTTTCAGTAATTTACTTTAAAATATATTTTAAATTTTAATTTTCTCGTAAATTTTAAACATAATTTTGATATTAAATTTAAGATTAAAAAATTCATTTTTAATATTTAAAATATTTAATTTTGTTGTATTTAAAAATCATTCGAAGAGGCAAAAGTATACTTTCTAAGGAATTGAATAAATTTTAGATAGCCATTTTAGTCATTAATAATTAATCTAAATGGTAAAGAAATTTAAATATGACAGAATGACAGGCAAAGTGTTAAATACAAAAAAAATTGTCTAATATCTGAAACACAAATAATGACATTGAATAATGAAAAAAGTTTGCATTGTGTTTAAACAAGAAAAAGTAAAAATTTAATTCAAATAAGATTACCAATTATTAAAAACAAATTCAAAAATATTATTTTTATTTATTTGGAAATCTTTGTAATTAAAACAAATGTAAATCTTAAAAGAAAAATTTTTAATTAAATTTTAAATAAATAAAAATCTATTAGTTCAGTGAAAATATTAAAAGCATTTTTCAAATTTAAATAATAGCTCGGTGAAACTTAACTAACTGAAATTTTATTTTGATGTTTCATTACGAGTAGACGCGGAAACTTTAAAAAGATGTATCATAATATTGAATTTGCGCTTCCCTAAATACAGTAACTATTAAATTTTCGCTGCAGATTTAAATGTTAAATTGTTTTAATTTTCAATTAAGCAAATGACAAAAATATTATGTACAGCTTTAAAATTGTTTATATTCATATATTTTTCAACAACTTTACAACATACATTTAAAAGGCTTCAAACTTTTTATAATAATAAAAATAATAATAAAATGTAAATTTGAAAGTTTTTAAATGTTTTATATTGATTTTTACTTGTTTTGTTGTGTATTTAGTCAATGTTTATTTAAAATTACAATGGAAAAAATTCACAATTTTCCCAGGAAATTGGAAAATTCTAAATTGTGAACTTTCTCAATGTACGCAAATATTGTTTCACAATAATTACTCATGTCAACAATGGTGTCAGAAATAAATATTGAAATTATGCTTACGTTTGTTGGTTTATTTGGGAGTTGGAAAATATATTTTTCTTTTGATGAGTATTGTAAATAATAATAATAACTTGACTTGGATGACAACTACTTTCTCTATTAATGAAATATCCTATTTAATCACTTGATTTGTAATTAATTTTTTCACATTTATATCAAGGATGCAGACAGTTTTGATAATTATGGCAAAAATAAAGCTTATCATTCTCTTGATGAGTCTCAAAACATATTTTTGACATTGTTTCGAGATTTAGAATAGAAAATGTTTCTGCTCTAAGAGTAATTGTGAAGGGAAAGAATTCAACATGTACAAACATTTCTATTGTACAATCAAACACAATAAATACAAACTAATGATTTTACTCACATTTTACAGAAGGCTTTATAAAAATGTAAATTTATAATATATTTTGTCATTGTGCCCAAAATGAGGTAAACAAAAAGGAGTTTGATGTAATTTTGTTTTTATTTCCCAATTATAGACAATGAATCAAAAATGCACGAATTTGAAATAAAAAACACTAAACTAAACTTTGTTTTTTCCCGAATATTATCAATTAAGCACGCTTTGTTACAAATGAGAAAAATCAATTAATAGATATCCAATATTAAAAAAATAGAGATAATTTTGAAATAATTTCAAAAAATATAAATTTTCTTATAAAGAACAAAAATTGAGAACGAAGCTCTTTCAGAATTCATACTAAAGTATTGTTCAGCAATATATCACGAATATATCACATCTTTTGTTTAAATAATTAAAACTAAAACCAACTCAATAAAATAAATTCATAAATTAATTATATTTTCTTGATATATTTTGCTTGATAATAATATTGATAATATTATTATTATTATTATTATTATTATTATTATTAATAATAATAATAATAATAATAATAATAATAATAATAATAATAATAATTCAACCAACAATCAGTTGATAACAACCAGCTACCAACAACTAGGTATCAGAAAATAGATTCCAATAACTAGATATCAACTATCTAAAACTAGTTAGTAACAACCAGGTATATTCAACGAAGTACGAACAACCAACTTGGTTGAACCAAGTACTCACAAAAAATTACCAACAACCAGTTACTAACTGCCAAGTACCAACAACCAGCTACTAACTGCCAAGTACCAACAACCACCAACTTAACACAAACAACTGGGACAAATTACCAAATACTAACCACTAAGAAAAAACACATAAAAAGCTCTAATTATAATTTGTTCAGCAAATTTTTTCAAAATGAAAATAATAATTAAATGTTTCAATAAAATATTAATTAGATGAAATTAAATAATATTTTTGTCTGGGAATTTAAATATAATTTTTCAAAATGAAATAATAAATATTTATTTATTATTATAATAATGATATTAAAAATAATAATAACAATATTAATAAAAATTGTAATAATAAATTCTAAATTTTATGAAAAAAAAATATCAGTGATATACACAATTTTTTTTCTTGTCATCCTAAAGATAATTCAACAACCTATAAAAATTGGTACTTTAATCAGTAAATCTGTAGAATAGTTTAATAACTAAGAAAGATAATAAAAGTGTTAGCAGTTGAAATTTTTTAATTTTTATCGGTATTAGGGAAAGACTTTTTTGATTAAGAATTATCAAGCCTATTCGGATTAAGTAATTTGATTCAGGTTAAGTAATAGTAATTGAATAATAAATAATTAAATATTTTTAAAACGTAATCGTTTATTAAAAACTAAATGAAAATCTTACAAAATCTTTAATATTTCAACAAAAAAAGAAAGATAATTCTTTTAGTTAATAATTTTAGTTAAATGAATTATTTATTAAAAAGGGCTTTTATATAATTACTTACAATGTAGTTGAACCTATTGGCTTACAGATGGGTATAATAATTTAAAGATTAAACTTAAAAATGATATAATTATTTTTTGTGTATTAGTTACCTAATTAACATGATACTGAAAATATTATTATTCACATAGATAATTAATATAAAAATTAATAAAAAATCTAAAATCATCTCGGAATAGGTACTGACAGGATGCTCTAACTTTTCATTAATTTTTTGGTGAATACATCTATTGAAAACCAAAATATTGATGATTTAGACTCTAAATTTTATAAAAAGGTTGTGTTTACGATTGATGTAAAATAATGATTTTTTGTAATAATAATCACTGAAGTAAACTTTAATTGTTATTTGTTGAATAAAATAAGTAAGTTGCTAAAAGTGAATCATAAATTTGATGGATTTTTAATTTTTTAATTTAATTAGTATTTTAGAATAAATTTTAATAAATCATTGATTTAAATTGTAAAGATTGATGCTTTTCATAAAAAATGCAACTGATTGATTTTTAAAGGAAACGTTCAAAATTCAAGTGAATTGTTAAGAAATTGGTTGTTGATTTTTTTATTGATTAAACTTTATTGTATGGTTTTCAAATAAATATGCAGATTTAATTAATTTTTAATAATGATTGTAAAATGTGAATATTTAAATTATTCTAAACAATGACACTAAATATAAAAAAGGATAATTAATGAGCAAAGGATAATAATCAAGTAAATTTTCAACATATTCATTAAATATTTCAGTTTTTATTAATTAAATTGTATAATTAGGTAAATAAATTTTTTTAAATTGATATTAATTTGAATATTTTATTTTTGAAGATGAATTAATTAAAATAAATTCTAAAAAGTAAATTTACGTGTATATTCAATGTTGATTGGTTGTTTTGTGTTTTTTCTCATACAACTTGTTATGCTAACTATTATTGGTTGATGCTTTCAATTGATAATGTTCACGAGCTCGAATACAGAAATGCAGATGGAAGGATAGAATTTCTTTAGATTAATATTTCTATCTATTTCAGCTTTCACAGCATCAGTTATTTTTGTTCATTTCTTTATGTTGTTGCAATCGTATCATTCTTTCGATCTGAATTGAGTAACATCACCACAGATTAGCTCATAAAACAAATAAGTTGAAGATAAATATTATTCACTGCGGAATTTAACGAGATTACAGTGGAATTATTTTTTTTTATTTCTTCTTCAGTCATGTTCGTACGAAATTAAGTTCACACTTTACACAAAGTCATTTGCTTTATTTGAACTGTAAACACTTTTGCAAACTTTCTTAATCTTTTTCTTTCTTTTTTTGAGTTTCAATACTTCTTCACTTTCACTTTCTGAAAAACAGTAGTCAAGTTTAACTCTGAGTTGTTTTCTGTTTGCATTCATGCTCATAAGACAGTTCGATTATTATTAAAATTATAGAATGCAATAAACTGAAATAAATATTATTTTTTTAAATTTTTTATTAATTATAGTTTACAAAAATGAATTAAAGTTTGCAAATAATAATTATACAGGATGCACCAAAAATATTTTGAAACTTAGAGGAATAATTATTTAATTCTAAATATTTATGTTTATTTATCATTATTAAACAATATTATTAAAAACTGTTATTATTATTTGAAAAATTAGATTTTATTCATTTTGTTTCATTTTTGCTACAAATTTAATTTATGATCACAGGTCATACATAATTAGATTTCTGTTGAAAACATAAATTCTTTCGTCATGGTCATGACAAGAAAGTCTCCTCAATAGCAGTTATTCAAAGATATTTCAAAAATACATTGCCCGATGAAAACACTGTCTCTAGCAAAAGAAAAAAACAGTTTTCAACTGAGTTTAACTGAGTTTAACAATGGTGGGAGGAATATGGTGTTAAAAGAAGAACATGGCAGTCTATAATTTCAGAAAATGAGAAGCTCAGTGTGAGAGATGTAGAATCCATAACTGAACTTCCAAAAAGTATTATTAAGAGAATTTTGGTTTCTAATAACCTGACTGCCAAACTTAACGATTAAAAATGACGTTCTAAACTTCTGGAATACTACTATCATACATTCAATTTCTCATTCATATCAGAAAATAGCACAGATTGTTCGGAGTTAATGATAGATCACTTTGGTAAGACCCTTGAGTTCCCATTGGAAAGTTCGTTTGAATTATGCTTCAAACTTTGGTGGTAAATGCTACTTTTGGTATCTTTATGATGGTGGCACTATAAACTTGCAACAATATACCGATTCCATTGAAAACGTGCTGATGACACTATATATTGAATCTGTGCGTAAACATTCGATTTTTTCCATATATGATAATGCCACTCCACGGGCAATTGTGGCCACTATAGAATTCTAAAATCACAAAGGAATTGAGATGTTGAGTCAATCAGCCTGTTTCTCCGGTGTGAATTTGGAAGATAAGTTCATTTTCAGGAACTTCAAATTCCTTCAATATGCTTAATATAAAAAACAAATTGTTCTAATTATTTATGATAAATACCTGCTCGTAGTTATAAGCGTAAAGCCTCTAAAACACTTTATAGTGTACAAATATTAATTATAAATATTAATTAACCTTGTTTTGATTTAGATAATGGGAAACAACATGTTTATTTATTTTTATTCTGTAAATAAATAAACAAAAATCGGTCATTCCAAAAATCAAAGTTAATTATTAATTATAGTTTTAAATATACTTAATATAATTATATTAGGTATATTGATTACAGTTTCAGAACCTTAGTATATTCAAACATTATAATATTTTACATTTAAATTATATCGTCTATAAATTGATATAATTTAATGCTAATGCAATGCTATTACGTGAATAAAAATGTGACAATTAAAACAACTAGGTTTATATTTACAATATTAGTGGGAAATATGTAAGTTATTCTCACAGAAACTGATAAAAATTTGTATTCAAACAAAGGCAAGTTAATTAATATTGACAAATTAAATTTAATAAGCAATGTCAATTTAACTCAGATTTCATCCTAATGAATTTCAATATGTTAAAACAAGTAAAGAATTTATTTTATTATTCGGTTACAAAATATCAATAAATTATTTAATTTATTGATTTGTTATTGTATAAGAATATAAAATAAGATTTTACTGAAAAAATTGAATATCAATTTGTTTTCTCAAAAAATTTACCATATATTCTGTATATATATATATATATATTTCTAATTTTATTTTCATTATCTTTTTGATGGAAATGTGTTCAAGCCAGAATTTTTGTCAAATCAATAGTTTTTATTAATTTGAAGAATTAATCAAGATGAAAATTAATATTGATTTTCATCTTTCTGGGAGTCTGGTTAAGTTCAAATAATGGAAATTATCATTTTTTAATTACAAAATAATGGATCCATTGTATTGATTTTTTAAACGAAGTAAAGAATGAAAATATTAATAAAATATAAACATTATAAATTACAAACATTTTATTATTATTATAATTATTATTATTAATATTACCATTATTATTATTATTATTATTATTATTATTATTATTATTATTATTATTATTATTATTATTATTATTATTATTATTATTATTATTATTATTTAAAACAATAAAGTGATAATTTAAGCCTTTTCTGCGAATAATGTATTTATTGAAAAGATTTTCGACTATAAGATAGCTCTTAGATTGACAAGGACTATCTTATAGTCGAAAATATTTTCATTAAATACATTATTCGCAGCAAAAGACTTGAATTATCACTTTATTGTTTTAAATAATAAATGCTGCTACCAAGAAATCATCACTTTATTATTATTATTATTATTATTATTATTATTATTATTATTATTATTATTATTATTATTATTATTGTTATTATTATTATTATTATTATTATTATTATTATTATTATTATTATTATTATTATTATTATTATTGTCATTATCATTTGGCAATGAAAGATTGACAGCATGCATTACTTCCGTGCTTAGATTGTATGTATGTTATAAGGATTTTTTGGAAAAAAATTAAAATCAAATAAAATTTAAAAAATTAAATAAAATTACAAAAACGGAGGTCTAATAAGGAAATAATATCAATAATTTCTTAAGAAATTTTTAAATTCAACTTATTTTTATTAAAATTAATTAATATTATTAGCCAATTGTTGGGGTTATTACAGAAGCAAAAAAATTTTATATATAAAAGGAAGACATAGCAATTATTAATAAAATCAATAAAAGTGCAAAATTAATTAAAACTTGATAAAAATCAAAAATCAATATTGAACGGAACTATAATAGGGTATGGTTGAACGACAAATTGATAGACGAGTTCAGAATTTATAATGGAAATTTATTCAGGTGTTCACAGGGAAAGTTAATGCGAAAAAACAAATTTATTAAAATTTATTAATCTGTAATAGTAAGCCCGAGCCTATGAGAAACCGGAGCACTGAAGGAAACCCGATATGCAATGAGACCCGATCGGTCAGATAAGAGAAGGAATATTTCGAGCGCCAATCTAGGATAAACATATTAAAATAATTTGGAAACCCTCAAATGTTTACATAATATTCCCTGGAGATAATTAATTCTCTAGATAATTGCCCTCTCAGAAACATTATAAAAAGAGAGCTCAGAAACTGACAAGCCGCCAATAGGTCGAATAAAAAAATAGAGAAGCTCAGAATCAGGCGATCAGATATCAGAAAAAGAAATCTAGTAGTTCAAAAAAGTTTAAGACTTGTACCAGAGGTGATTGCCTTTTGGTTTATCTACTTTATCGAGTGATATTTAGATTGAGCGAAAAGTGCAAATAGTGACAAATTGTAATTTGATTGAAATTGAATAAAATTATTCTGTGTTGGATTTCAACTTATTTTTTTGAATAAGGACACGAGGAGTCAGAGAGAGAACCGACTTTAAAAATAGAAACCCAACACAATTAAGAAATAATTAGATTTTAAAAATTAGTAAATATTATAAAAAGCTTTTTAATTCTCATAATTAAAAAGATAGAATTAAAACAAAATAGACTTTGAATGGACACGAGATATAAAGTAATGATGACGCAAATTTCTATGATGTGGTGAATTAAATAAATATTTTAATTAATGAATAATTATAATTTCTAAATAAAGCAGCTATATCTTGTTAAAAAGTGTAATATATTTATGAATCAAAAATGTATGTATATTTGTTTTCTATAACAGTTTTAAGAATATTAGCAATATTTTGGGAAGTAGCAGAATCAGTGGCGGGACTTCAAAATTTGGGCCCCCGCGCAATGTAAAATATTTCCACTTAAATTTTTCGGTTAAAGTTTAATACATAGTTATTCACAGCAGTCGCTATTCAATGATAGTTTTATGTTTGTAGGCAAATATAACTGCGGGAAAAAAGTTTCAGAAAATGATTGTAAATATTTTTTTAGTAATAATTTTGGGCCCTCTATAGCTGGTGGGCCCCCGCAACACAGGGTCCTGCGACCACTAGTTACGTCACTGAGCAGAATATGAAATGGTTTTTTGTTAATTATTTTTGACATTTTCTTTTCTATACAAAATGATATACAATAATAATATTATTTAAAATAAAATTTATTTGTTGACTTATTTGTTGAATTTCTTCACAATTTTAAGAATTCCTAGCGTTGTTTATTTTATTATATTTATTTTTATATTATATTTATTAGATGTAATACATTTATTATTATATAATAAACATATTATTTTTTAAATGAAAAATATTGCTTAACTTTCCAAAATTTATCTTTCCACTAATTTCCCATAGTGTTTGAAGTCAAGCTATGATTACTAAATGCAGCAGTTTCTTGAACTCTATATATTCCAGTAAATTGTCTCTTGAGTCTCCTTTCCGGAATTCAACATTAATTCCTCACAGAATTAGAAAAATTTACTGTCGACTACAATGGTTATTACGATTGTCACATTTCAATCAATTCGAAATTAATTAAATTATTGATTTTATAAATTTATCTTTATAATAAATTTAAATTAAAACATTCATTTGTGTTTCTTTCCAAATTTTTAAATTTTTTAAATTTTGTTTAAATTTCTTATTTTACTGATATTAGTTAACAAATACTTTTAGAATCATTAATAAAATATTTTACTTTTGTTAATGTTGTTTTAATTAATTAAAAATTGTTGACCGATAAAATATTTTAACTTGATCATCATTGATTGACTAATTTTTTATTCAATATTTTAAAGATTTATTAATATTAAGAATATATTATTAGAATTAATTTTAAATATTGTTAGGATCGATCTAGTGGACTAAAATATAAAAACTGTTTTATCTAACCCCAAAAATAAACTTTTTAGCATGTAGGTATTTCTAATATAAATAAATTATATGAATTAATTGAATAACTAATACTTGTGAATGGATAAAAATATATTATTATCTACAACAATTACACGTTTTTAATTTGTTACACCCCAAAAATGCCGCTTTTACTATAAAGATAGAAATCGGTTATTCCAAACGTCCATTGATAAAGATGTCAAACGTTGGGACTACTAGTTTATCATAGCGCTGATCTAATGTGAAATGAACAAGAAGGAGGGAGATTCCCAAAATTTTGCGTGATCGATTAGAAGAAGTTTGTTCTAACGTTACCTACAATTTACCCTATTAGAATTTATTTCCTGACAGGTAAATCAACAAATATAGCTGGTAATTTTTGGACGGAATATTATACTAGCATTAAAAACTCTAAATAATGGTAATAACCCCACCGCTAGCAATAAAATCGATATTGATTATTTGTTTTTACCTCAATTTATTATTCTCCTTTTCTAAAGATTTTTGATCAATTTATTTAAAATTACTAATATATATTTGTTATTTTTGGTAATAAATATATATTATCTGTTTCTATTATTTATTAATTCCTAATTTTAATTTTCCTCTAGCTCAGCCCCTTATGGCTACAACTATAAGCGTTGGAGTTAACAACTATATTATTAATTTAAAGATTTGCTTAACTTTGTTTTAATTTTCAACTTTAGAAAGTTATTAAAATATTAAATAATGTATTGCCAAAAAAGAAATTTAAATTTATAATTAATAAAAAAAATTAATGTGTGCTTATTCATTATTAGTAATCAGTGTCTTGAACCCTTGATATATTATACTTAGATTATACTTTTAATTGGCTTACTAAGTTTCATAAAAAATAATAATATGATATAAATTATTTTGATTTATTTCTACTATCCATACAAATTTACATTCTCTTCATTATCATTTTTATTTATTTTTATTTGTTTACGGATACTTTCCAATAATTTTGTATTGTTAGCACCAAGAGACGCTAGTAGGAGAAAAAACATATTTTCATACATGCGATTACTAAAACTATTAATTTATTACAATTTTCAATTAATTTGTATCATTATAACTTTGGCATATATTAAAAGTATTCCAAAAAAGTTCATAATGTGTGCAAGGAAAAAACTTTGAAAGGAAGAAATTTTTGATTAAAATCTTAAAAATGGTACAATCAAACGATATAATTTTAAATTATAAATAATTTAATATAAATATAAATATAATATATTTAAAAGAGAGCTTGAAGACTATAAATCAGTAATATATCGATGTTTTTTGATACTCACGAATTTTCGGCACTGCCTATTTTAAGTGAATTCACTTGAAAAAAAGGCAGTAACGAAAATTGGTGAGTATCAAAAACCATCGATATATTACTGATTTATAGTCTTCAAGCTCTCTTTTCAATAACTTCAATGGAATTAATAATCAGTGGTGAAATTGGAAAAAAAATTTCTTATATTAAATATAATAATGTAAAATAATTATATTTATTATGAATAATGTATGTATTTTTAATAGAATTATGTATGGAATTTATGACCAGTACAGATGGGTTACTTTTTCCAACTTTCAGAGTTCATCGACAACGATATTTGTTCTTTTTAATTATTAAAATATTAAATAAATAAGTTATTTAATACTATGGATATTTTAGTAAAAATTATTAAAATTTTGAAAATTTTAATTTACTAATAATAACCGTAAATTTTAATAGATTAAAAATTAATTTTAATATTTTTAATATTTTGTCTAATTTGGTGTCACATTTCAAATATAAGAAGACGAAAGTTATATATTTTAAAAGATTTTTAATTGTAATTTTAAACTGCAATTTATAATTATAATTATACGTTCTTAAGTTTTGATGTTTTATTTTTGAATATTTATATTTATTGTTATTAATAATAATTATTTATAATAATTGTTAAAACTAAACATGATTGTGTTAATTAATATATATTAAAATTAAAATAAATTACTTTACATAATATTATCAAGAGGAATTATTTTAAAAAATTAATATAAAAATTAATGTAATAGATAAATTATTTATTTCATTATTGACTTATATCAAACAGAAGTGTGGTGCAAATGGATCAAAAATCATGTTTTTCCATTGTGCTTCCTTCAGAATTAGCAGTCTAGACTTTTATATTTTCATTTCTTAATTTATAAGACCATTAAATAAATTTCATGTAAAATAATGATTCCCATTAGAGCTACCGAGTTAATTTAGTAATCAATTACGGATTTAAAAATATTTTTACAAATTAAAATTTTGAAACTCATAAAATATGTTTATATTCGATAATAATTTAACCAGAAAAATGCAACTTTGTTGAAAAATATTTTATTTTTAAAATTAATAATATTTTTTTTCTTTTAACTTAATCATCTTACAGATTTTATGGGAAGTTCAAAATTTAACTGTTATTAGTCAAAATAATTTGTAATTGAGTACAGGTTTTAATTTTTGGATCAAATATTGTAATATTTATACAATGTTAAACACACACTTTAAACTAGAATCAGACCAAAATTATCTTAATTAACCATTGAAGAATCAACAAAAAATTAGACTTGTGATAACTAATTCAGTGAATTAATGTTTATATAAATTTAGGCCATTTGTCATTAAAGTAAATAAGTACCACTCACTAAATAGCTATAAGTGTATTTTTATAAATATTAGGTTTATAAATAATTTGTTTTTAAATGAATTGAATAGTGACTATTTGGCTCTTTTAATAATACTTTTAATAAAACCACAAGAATTCCGAAATAAATTTTGATATTTTTCCACATTTCAATTTGTTTAATTGAGCATTTAATTAATGCTAGGTTTCATTTATTTTAGTTACTTCGTTTGTCTTTGTTTCTTCTATCTTCAAATTCTTTCTCTAAAATTCACTTTTCCATAAATATTAATGATACTTCCTGTTATGATTCATTGGTTTTACTAATCATTTAAACAATTGTAATAAATATTTGGGTTTTTGATTTTATGTATCCTCAGCATCTCTATTATATTAAAACTTTCATTTGCAGCATCCACTTTTAAACATGATCCATGAAATTCTGAAAACCAAACATGTGAAAATCTTTAGTTTTTTTATTATTACATTTACTATGTCATGTTCTTCTTTTCTAGTCCATATAAAATTTCTTTTTTCTACATATTTATGTTTTCGCGTCATGTCATGATATTTTATTATTATTATTATTATTATTATTATTATTATTATTATTATTATTATTATTATTATTATTATTATTATTATTATTATTATTATTATTATTAATATTAATATTAATATTATTATTATTATTTTGATTCATTCAATTTTTTTTAAAATTTATTTTCAAGTATCTTAATTAGTTTGAATTGTTGTACTTTCTGAAACATATAAAGCAAAAAACAAGAAAAGAAAAAGAAAGATTCAACTAGATTGGAAGAGTGAAAAAAAAATTCAATTAAATTTCGTATTCAAGTTAACAGCACCAACTATAGGTAAAATATTTTCAATTTAATAAAACATAAATGTTTTATTCATTTTACGTTACTAAATATTATTATTAACAAAAAATTGAAATAAATGTTTTATCTTAATTACAATATTTTCCAATCATACTAAAATTTACAGAACAAAAAATAATAAACTGATATCAATTTGCATAATGTCAATAATAAACATTTACTGAATGTCTCCTTCTAAAAATTTAATAAAAGAATTGCAAATTTTTATTCTATTTCATGTAAAAAAACTGCAAATGTCAATAAAAAATAATTTAATTTGTTTTCTATTGCAGTCAGCGCATTCGAAATGGCTGAATTTATGATCGGATCTAATTCAATTAATAAAGTAATCGTTCGTAGAAAATTTTGAAACTATTCCATGTAATTATGCCATATAATCAAAATTCCTGGAAGAAAAGCCACCGAATAAATTAATTATTAATTGATAAATTTTAAGTAATAAATTGTAGTTCTAGTTAATATGGCATTTTCTTTTCTTTTTTTATTTATGATTTCAAGATATTATTCATCTTATCAACATTTTTAATAAAAATACTGAAGAAAATTATAGCTAGAAAAACTATTCCAGTTTTTTACCACAATTTACAACAATTTCTTATTTGGTTCTCCGCGAAATGCAAGTAAATTATGTAATAAGTTTTTCATAAAATATTTTGGAAGAATAATTTACAAATAAAATATTAAGTAATATAAAACCATATTTGAAGGGTAGTTAATTTATAAATATAATGACTGATTTGCAAAGCCATAATAGGCGCGGAATAAACATTTTGTGTCAAGCAAAACCTATTTCAAATAATAATAATAATAATAATAATAATAATAATAATAATAATAATAATAATAATAATAATAATAATAATAATAATAATAATAATAATAATAATAATAATAATAATAATAATAATAATAATAATAATTATAATATTAATAATAATTATCAAATGAATTAATCGAAAAATATTAATTTGAATGAGAGGCTTTTGAGATGTATACAGGACTATATGAAATTATTTCGGGAAAGTGATTAAGTTTCTTTATAGATAGCCCAGTAAAAGAGAGAATGCCAACGATATTTGATGGGTATTAGTCACATATAAGATACTTTATTGACTGTAATTGTGAATATATTTGTGCGAAGAAATAAAGTTTTATAATAAGATGGACCTTTTTCATTTGAATAAGAAAAGTTATATGGTAAAATTATTCTACCTGATTAAATTGAAAACTTAGCAACAATACTAAATAAAATATTTAAATAAATGTCTTTAAGATGTATAGAAATGTAGTTAATTTTTTTTATTATAATATATGCATAATAGAAATTAGTGGACAAAAAAAGGAAAAAATAGAATTAAAAAATTTATGATTATTAATTTTTATGGGAACTTGCAAAAATATGTTCGATTCTGGTCACCTAATTTCCTTCAATTGACTTGGACACAAGACAAAATCATGGATAAGTTAATCTCACTCCAATGACTAATTAGAATTTCAACACCAACCGTAGAATCTACAAACAAAAAGTCACAGGACGCTGCGCGTCTTTCGTTAAGGGCTGATGTGATGATGTGATACTACATATTGAATATAAAAAATTAACATATCTGTAAATATATTGATTTGTTAAAAAAAGTTACAGAGTTAAAACATTTTACATTAATTATTGTTTTGTTTTAAAGTTGCAAAAACCACTATTAAAAAACTAAGTAACAACAAACGATAAATTAATAAAACTACATTATTAAAAGTTGTCTTATTTCAATATTACTATATTATCAACAACAATACTCGCATCTAGGACTGTTAACATTTTTGACTTAAAGAAGATTCAATTTGGAAATGGTGTATCTGCTATAACGACTGCTATAAATTTATTAGCACTACTTAATGAATATCAGATGAATTATGTATTCATTATAAAACTTTTTTATTGAAAGATTGTTTGAAAGAGTTCATGGTAGTGTTGAGGATAACTAAATGATAAATAGCATAATAAATAGGCAAATTACCTGGGGAAAGGTCGTCATGACAAACGGGACGATCTATGGGAACTCAGAGAAGAAAACGGAAGTAAAAAGGAAACGAAAAATGTGAGAAATAAATCAAATAAAAGAAAACAAACAAGAAATTAAAACAAAGTTCATTGTTAATTAAAAAGTACAAACGAAGGAAGAATTTCAGATTGCAGAAAAATAAAATATGGGAAAGCCGTATCTTGACAAAAATTAGAGACAAAACCGAGACGACGAAAGAAGAAAACGAGAGTTAAAAGGAAGAATCAAAGGAAGAATATAAAGGAACAATTAAAATTAGAATTAAACAGAGTTCAGAACAGAGTGAAATGAAAAGTGATGAGAATCTTTTGTAAAATTGAATATAAAGTGGAAGTGGAATAAATAAATTTGTGGTCAAAGCAAATAAAACAATCGATCAACGTACCCTGTAATTGAATAGTTGACGGCTAGTGATTATTGTTGTAGTTATAGAAAGGACTATTCTTCACGTAGTGCCGAAATAAGCTCAGTGTGATAAATTGGTTTATAGTTAATTGGTTGTAATGTTAGTTTGTACGATCCAGTGTAAATATTAATAAAGCTTATCGTGTTCGAGAGTGTTAAATTGTGAATTAATAAACACGCTTTGGAGTCAGAGTAAAAGCTTGATTTTACAAACATTGTCACCAATCCAATAACCCAACAGTATTGTAGTACCAAATATTTGATATTAAAACAAAACTGGTTCTATTTTTGAAATCATTCATAATATCTACGCATTACACTTTATAATATTATGAAGAAATAAGAGACTTTGTCCACATTTGGTCAACCTCTTTAAATGCACATTATTTGTCAGTGAGTTGAATAAAGAAATATTTACTTAGACAAATGGTTAAATGAAAATGATAAGTGGAATTTTTAAATCATATTTTTTATTTTTTTTAAAGTTTTGCGATGAAATATCCAGCATTTTTTAAAAATCTAAAAATACTCCTCAGTTATTCTGGAAAATTTATAAAAATTTAGTAGCTAAGTAAAGAGATTATAATAAAAAGTCCATATTTCCTGTAAATATATTTTCAATTAAAATTCATCTGAATTGCTGCAATTTAGAAATTAATTGTTAATTTAACTTAGGCAATATCTGTAGACAATGAGTATGGGAGATTTCTCTTTAAGTCAATATTTGCTATTTTATGTAACGATTTTAAAATAATTTAATAGAATTTTTAAAAAGAATATGAATATATTTTGAAGGAAAACTTTATAAAAATAACTTTATTAAATTTCAGCTATTAGTATTTATAAAACCTTTTCCAAAACTTGTCTTTTTTCATTGTATATAATCATAATTTGTTTTAATTCGAACAAGAAGTGGTGATACGAACACATTGATAGTTCACTTGACTTGACATTGGTCAAAGAGTTTTTTAGACATTTGGTTTAAGGGGTTGAAAATGAGTTAACTTAAAGAAGTTATTAAATGTTAAGTAACTCATGATATTAGAAACCCTAATGATGCAAACACCCTTTGAGGCGTAATGTTGAATTTGCAATAGGAAGTTTTACAAATAAGGCTTAGTTCTGAATTTTTCAGATTCTATCTTTTCTCGTTGTTAAAGAGCAGGATCATAGAAGTGGAAACTGTGTGTAAATGTGTATGAAGAATCTTTAGTGAAATTTCAAAAACGCTGATAATAATTCTCAATAGTGCTACCCTGTAAACCTAAGATAATTTAATTTTATATAAATTTTCGGATCCTTATGGACAGATTATCTAATAAGTAAATAATTAATCAGAAGTACATATATATACTAGGATCCAAGTCACTTGAAAAAAATTTGTGAATATCAAAAAAACATCGATATACTTACAGTTAAAGCAATTAAACGAAAAGCGAAAATTAGAAACGAAATAATTTTATTTTGTCAATGAAAATTAGTATAGTTGTGATTTTATGATACTAATAAAACTGTTAGGAGCTCTGTCCTACAGAATAGTTATATTAACTCAACAATACAATTTGAATTTAAGACTGATATTATATTTATTATTAATTATTGATCAATAAAGTGATAATTTAAGCCTTTTGCTGCAAATAATGTATTTAATAAAAATATTTTCGACTATCAGATAATCCTTGTCAACATTGTCTGTTCTTTCCACCATTAATTTCTATATAATTTTTAATAGTACATAAATAAAGATGAAGAAAAATAAAAAAAATTCAAAAAAATAATAATAAAATTTGACATAAAATAATAAAACATTGAACATAATTGCATTACGCCTGAGACATTTTCCGATTGTTTAAGCCAATACATTGCCTGTTGTAATGCTGATTTAGATACTTTTAATTTACGTAAACTTCCTGGAAAATTTATCCAGAAACTCAAAAAGTAATTAAAATAGAAGAAAGAGAAATGAAGTAAAAGCTTTTTAATAAAATAATCCTTGATTACTAAACCAGGTTTCGTTATTAATTAAATACGTATCATAGAATTTGTCTGGTGAAATAAATGAGACATTAAAATTTACTTCAATTTCGAAATTAAAGTATTATCAAAATATTATTTTTGAAAAATTATATGTTGTTTTTTTGATTTTTTCAGTTTCGTTTTCACATTTTTGCAGGTTGTGAAAGAGCTAATTCGTAATGCAGAACGTATTTTTGATATGAAATTACAAAGATTATTTTCTTTTGGTTAAAATAAAACTTCGTAATAATCAAGCATTTGAAATCAAAGGTCTCCAAACTTATGTAGTTCATCTGTCCCTTTTCAACAGAAAAACTAGTGACTATTTCATATAATTCACCGTCTTTACGCGAGGTTACAGGAAAATATAGTAAAAGGTTTGCTTTCTTTTATGGCTCTATATGTACATCAAGAAAGTGGTTGTAGATAGTAAAAACAACTTGCTGTTCAAAATAGTAAATTTATTTTAATAAAAGCAACCAAAATGACATTTGAGCTATAACAGTAAACACAAAAAGACTACTTAAACGATTTTCCAATATTTTTTATGCTCTCACTGTTACTTTTTTATTCAAAGCCCCAAATTTAATCCGATGTTATTAAAACCCCTATGTATAGTTCTGCAAGAGGTAAACAAAATGCTTGAAGTATTTTGATACAACACTTTAACTGAAATCTATTTTAAACTGTCAGCTGTTTATTGTTTTGTTCACTTTTGATCTGTTTTCTTTTGTTATTTCATTTATTTCTATGATGATCCTCTATCAAAAATTATATTTTTCTATGTACCTCAAATATTTTATTTCAGCAACAATTTACCACATGCCAAAACCACTAAATAAAATTATAAAAATTACAGAATTATCATTGAAATTTTATGATAAATTAAACAATATTTTTTAATGGGTAAACAATAAAAGTACAATTTTCTGTTTTATTTTTCACAACATTTTCATATGGAATCGAGAATTGCACAGGAAATTACTATTTCCCTACTAGTACATTTTATTTGTGATTATCGTATTCATAAAGTCTCTCAAGGCTCATATCATTAATTACAATTTATAATACAAAAATCTTCAAACAGTAAATTACTGACGGCAAATAATAATTGCCGTCGGCACATAAAAAGCTTAGATCAAATTATTTTTTTTACTTGTTAAGGGTTCTTTTCTTTTAGTTCTTATAATAAATGATGAAGCTTAAATAGCTTTGATTTTAATAAATTGTAATTTTTATTTTTTTATTCTGTATTTGATAATCATTTTTTATCTATTATCTTACAACCAATTTCATTGTATCGAAAATATTGACAGTCAAAGAGGAGTAGCAGAACAAATTGTGTAAAAACAATTTCAGAAAATTGTATATCAATTATTTGTTTTAATTATTTGAAATTAAAGTGAACTATTCGATACATTTTCTGACGAAATTTGAACACAGCAATCGGAATTTTAAAAAACTTTCAATATGAATAAAAAATATATTTAAATATCACAAATACATTTTTACTTGAAAAACTTACAAGATAAGCTTTTGAAACATTTTAATTTATTGAGTCTGCAAGGTTTTAACTAAAATTTCAATATTAATGCGTCATTTAAAAAATGCGACTTCTTTTTAAAGTATTAAATATCAAAATTATTAACTTGAAAAGACTCTACAATAATAAATAATAATAATAGTATTTGTATGAATTCGGTTATCACTGTATGATTTAATCTTATAATAGAATACATTGAAAACAAGGTTAAATGTTGCTTCAATTATTGTAATTATTCCCAATGTTAAAGATTGTATTCATGGAAAATCGATAAGAAATGACGAATAAAAACTGAATGAGAAAATTGATCGTATGGTAGAAGGTAAAATGCCGACCGATGATAAAGTAGGAAAAAACTACAGGCTTAATATGTTATTTTTAGTGTTTTTTTATAATACATACTTTTGTTTATTCAATAAAAATAATGATAAATTTGTTATTATATAATGATACTCAATTTTAATTAATGATCATTTATTTTAAATACTGACAAAAAATGTAAAATTATAATAATAATAATAATAATAATAATAATAATAATTATAATTATTATTATTATCATTATTATTATTATTATTATTATTATTATTATTATTATTATTATTATTATTATTATTATTATTATTATTATTATTATTATTATAAATAATGTGTATTTGAATCTAAATCTGCTTTTAAAAGAAAAAGAAAAGTAAAAAAGGAAATCAGAAATATTTATCTTGAGAAATTTAAAATATAAAATTCATAAAATAAGACATTTTGCAATTTTTTTATTTTATGTTTTCTTATTATGCACGTCGAAATTTTTTTATTTATTTATAAAAGAAAAAATCACATTATTATAACAATTAGGAAATATTCCCCATGTAGCATCTGTAATAATAATGATTTATTCAACACTTACTTGACACGACACAATAGAATATCCAAACAATAAATTGCTTCATATAATATTTAAAACGCATCAAACGTAACGCAGAATTCGGAGAACTTTAAAGATTCATTGTGCCGTTGTGATAACTGATTTTCCAAATGAATTATATTTCTTGATAATTTTCTAATATTTGATTGGTCAATAACAATGTGCAATCGGTATTTGTTCACGATCTTTTTGCTATTTCTTTCAGATTTTTAACAGTGGTTTGGAATAATATAATCTTTTTAAAGCTATGACTTTTATTTGTTATAATTAATGTGTGATTCCCAAACCTTTATTAAGCATTTTTACATAAAAATATGCCATAGAATTGTTTTACTCTTTAATTTACATGAAACTTTGCATGGAAATTTTATTAGAAAAGTTTTAATAATCATTCTTGTCTAGAACAGTTTTAAAGAATTTTATGATGATATTTTTTATTATTAATATGTTATGAAAATATTATGAAGATGAATTGTTTTTTCAATATAAAAAGGTATTATTTGATGTTCTAAATAACATTAAATTAAATTAAAGAATGTGTAATAAACATTTATTAAATTAAACAAATTCTGACATTTAAACAAAGTTATTTTATTTTCACTGTTATATATATATATATATATAAACCTCTCATAATTTCCCTTGAGAATTATTTATTTTTGAAAAATGTAGAAGTGGGGAATCAAATAGGAAGAACAATTTTTGTCAATAAAATTAATTTATTTTATCGAAAATTCTGAGATGTAAAATAAATTAAAAAATTGTAATGATGGTTTGGTTTAATACTGAATATAATCTAAACTTCAATTAAATATTTATTAATTTGAGAATTTTATTTTTTTTAAGATTATTATAGATTTTACAGTATTTATTGGGCTTTCAGTAGATGAACATTTGTATAAATCATTCATTTTTGAGGTTTTTAATTTATAAGTTATAAAAAAGGTCGCGCACACACTTGTTTCCAAAATGCAGACCAGGATATAAATGTAACATTAATATTTATATTTTTAGAATAAATATTCTCTAATTTCTCTAATTTATATATATATATATATATATATATATATATATATATATATATATATATATATATATATATATATATATATATATATATAATTTGTAATATACATCTAAAATATAATTTTATAATTATTAATGGCTCCTAAGTATATAAGTGTTATAATTTTGTATTATTATTATTATGTTATTGTTATGGTTTATTATTATTATGCAGGAGGAAGATTGTAGGACCCAGCCGAGTCACTTATAAAGAAACTGTCTCGAGACAGCTGGGGTGTTTGTATGTAAATTAATAAACAATATGCAACGACTATAATAACATTTACACTTGTATTAATCAAAAAATACTTTATAGTTCAATTGGCAAGTCTACTGTTACGGAATGTTCCTTTTGGATTCTATTTGGATAAATGAATTATAATTAGCTGCTTTCTGCAAATGTATGGTCTTATGGGAATCGTCCTCTGTATAACTGCCAATACTAAAATTATTGTAACCGAGTGTTTTAAAATATCCGTGCGGACTTGAGTAGTATAGTAGTTTGGAATGAGATTGTAATTTATTTTCCAAACTTATGATACGAATATTTTAAATTTATTTTTCTTTTGTCTATTTAGTTCGATTGGTAGTAGTTAGTTAGGAGTTTATGATTTATTTTCCAGATTTATTTTCTGAGTAATTTTCTTTTCAGTTTTCTATTGCAAGTTTTGGTTTGTAATTTAGTTGTCTTGCAACTTTTTAATAATTTTTTATGGATTTTTTATTTGTAATTTTGTAATTTTCTATAAAGTCTTTTATTTTTTGTCACGTACATAATGATAAAAATAACAGTATATCACAAGTCCTAAATATAATTCAAACATTAAAAAAGATATCACAATACATTACAATATTCATGAAATAACCTTTAGTTTATTTATAACGGATATTAGGAAATAGTATAACAACACTAAATAATATGACCAACAAAATAGTATAACTAAAAAAATATGTTTGTGGTTATAATCATTATAATCATGTTTGCAATCTATACTTACATATTAATTACAATAAATATGTCAACATGTGATGTCAAAGTCATTTACATTCCCCTTATCGATAAGGTTAGTATTGTAGAGGCATAAAATTAATTAGAATAAAGAATTTATTCAAATTAACATAGCAGTAAATAATTGTCCAATAGTCAATATACCAACGAAAGCACGAACACTTAATCTGAAGATTGTTGAAGATCTTGACCATCATCAAAGAGATCATTGCTAATAAGACGAAGGTTTTTGTTTCTTGAATTTCTGGCATATTTGATTTATTGATTTTAACTCTATTTGATGATTGCGAAGTTAAATAATTCATTGTTTCTTTTTATATTGAATTTGATGATTTTTTTTGGAAAAAAAAGGATTATTTAAACAATCTTTTTTAATTTTATTTTAATTTAATAATATATTTTTAGTTAAATTATTAAATTGATAAAAGTGCTAGTCAGAGGCACTACAAGTATTTCTAATTAAACGAACTGGATAAAGGCGCATTTTCTTATTTAAAGAATGACAATTTCGTTTAATACGGGCTTTTTGATTACATTGAAAGCATTTATTCTCTTTCGACGTTGGTTTCTGACACTTAAGTTTTTGATCTAATTTTTTCCGGTTATAATTTCATATTTCCTTGTGTAATCTTCAGCTAATTTGAAATGTTTTTTCATTAGTTGTCTTATCTCTTCTGAATCATTTTTGTCTTTGACCTTGCTGAAAAAATTCTCATTTCCCCTTTCCTTATTGTCTTCATCCTTAATTGAGACAATTGCTTCATCGATTGATTTTGGCTTTAAATTTTTCAGAGCTTCAGAAGTACTTTTTGAAAACGAGATTGTTCATGAAAACCTTTAAAATAATACTTTTCATCAATTTTTAAATTGCTTGCTTCAAATTTTGAATTTCGTACCGAATTGCAAGTTTTCTCTGAATTTTCTTGAGGATATTCGAACATGCTTACGTCATGCACTCAAACCATTCTAACTATTATAAATATATCAACATTTAATGTCAATGTCAATCACATGTTGGACATCGTATATTATATTACCCCCAAATAAAGTATCAATGAAGTGGGAAAATCTTTTTAAGAAAACTTTGTCCAATCGTTCTTATGAAAATTTCTCGCAAATTTTCATCATTACATAAGACACACAAAACGAGCTTTAAAAAATAACTAATAAATTAATAAGTTATATATATTTTATTACACCTTTTACCACAAGAAAAAAAATGCAATATATAAAATGTGTGTTAAACGAGAAAACATTGATCTATAATCGAAAACTTAATGAAGATACATTAAATTATTGCTATACATTTTATACATTTACAAATGACCTAATAAAATTTATAAGACTGGTTTTTCCCTAATTAAAAGTTTCACTAGTTTTTTAATAGATTCTGAATGTTATTTATGTAATTAGTAGGGATTTTCTGAAAACAACATAATTGAAATGGCTAATTGATAGTTTAAAATATTAATTGACATTTAATACTTCTTTCGTGCATAAATATTTATAGCTACTAAATTTTTTTTCACGCCTTTTTTCTAACGAGTTTTATAATTCTAACAGTCAATATTTTGTTTTCCTTAATAATTATAGATATTATATTTAAATTGTTTGAGATCAATAGATCAATAAGTTAAGTTTCACCACAAATTTTTGGCACAATCTATATAAAGCATTAAATTAAATCTTTATCTAATCATGAAATGTATAAAACAATGAAAGGAAGTAGAATTTCGTTAATTTAAAAAACAGAAAAATATTATGGGTTGTAAGAAATTTTTAAAGTGTTTTCTAGCCGTCGACTCGACAAATACTTTCCTTTTTTGCCTAAAATAAAGAAATGTATGGTTTATCGATGAATCTGGATTTATAATAATTTATCTGATTTCAATTGTGATTAATGGCATCAACAAACTTCCAGCTATGGACTAAACGTTATTTTAAACTTATTTTACGTAGATGTTTTAAAAATAATGTGACATTGTTGCTTCATTATTACATATTTATTCTGTACTCATCAAAGCAGTGTTTCCCGACCATATCCCACCGTAGTATTTTCAAAAGATATATGCCCCATCGGTCCCTTAGAAGTAGCGGTCAAACTTAGATAGTCAGTATTACCAGTATGTAAAAATCGCGGTCGATGAAATTGTTGTATGCACGTTGTTATATTTAGTCGTGAATGAGCATATTATATATATATATATATATATATATATATATATATATATATATATATATATATATATATATATATATATATATATATATATATATATATATATATATATATATATATATATATATATATATATATATATATATGTGTGTGTGTGTGTGTGTGTGTGTGTGTGTGTGTGTGTGTGAATAGTTGATAATTGATGGCGTATCCCACCTTTGAAGCACGTACCCCACCCCTGAGACGTGAAGTCCAACCGTGTGAAACACTGTAATAATTGCAAAAAGATACGGTGTGAAATATTTGGTACCGAAATAATATTTCATCGTAACTCAGAATAAAATATGTATTTCATAACAAACTATTCAAACAAATTAAGGAGAATTCTTTTTGATAAATAAAATTCTGTTTACAAAATAATTTTGAAATTGTTATGAACAAAAAATTATGATTTTCAAAATTTTTTTAATTTTAGATTAAAAATTGTGAAATTATTACATTATTATTGTATAATTTGGGGTAAATCTAACATTCTTTGTAGTGAAATAGTTCTCCTCTTAGTTTTCAGATCATTTGGTCCAATTATCATTAACACTCTAGAAGTATTTTTAAATTCTTCTAAATTCATTGAAATATGATTTTCTTTTATTTATATACCTTTGATAAATTGAGAATAAGTTATTCTTTCCCTGTACTTAGTATTCTTTTTGAACTATTCTGAAAACATATCCCCATTAATTATCTCTTACCTTGTAAAGAATGTATAGATCCCTCCATGTGATATTTCATCTGTAAAGATGAATTTGTAATTGTAGAATGTGTCTCACTAAATTGCTTGAGATTTCGTTGTTGCGTTAAATTGCTCATGTCACCAAAACTCTCCATTTTAACGGTTTAAAACTCTCAAAAATTTACTTCTTATTAATATTCGTAAATTAATTATTGGGAAATAAATTGTTTTAACGAATGTTATTTGTTGAAATTTTGTAATAATATTTTGTTTATATTTTAATAGTTTTGACCTCTTAAAATCCATATTAAAAAGCGAAGCCAATTTCTTTAAAGTACCTTTCTACATAGGGCCGGCTGTGGGTTTTGCGAGGCCTCTGGAATATAATTAATGCGGGGCCCTTTCCCAAAAAGGAAAAAATGATACATGAACATAATTTAATGAATTTATTTAATGAAATATTTATTTCTTTAATATATTAATTAATATATATATACATAAACATAATATTTTTTATTCTTATTTCGTACACATTTTTTATGGCTAAATACTCGATAATATCATCAAAATTTATTTGTTTTGTTACCTGCTCTATTTTGTTGCATGGTTGATCTTAGATAATTTTTAATTAACTTTAATTTGGAAAAACTGCGTTTGGTGGAAGCTACTAAAACGGGCATTGTTAGCATAAAAAACAACCTTAACAAGTTAGATATTAATGCAGGGAAAGACCTACGTTAACATCCTACTTGTAAAAAATGTTGCGTTTGGTGTCAAAAACTTGCCTAGCTACTAATAATTGTTAGAAATATGAAAGCACGGGGCCTCGGGAAATATTCCCGTAGTCCCGACCTCTAAGCCGGCTGTGCTTCTACTTTAAAACTTTTTCAGATGACCATCCGAGCATTTTGAAAGTGAGATTCACAAAATGAATGAAGATCTAGAAATATATTAAAAAATTATTATAATATTATGTGTAGAAATCTTGAATCATTTTACAATGGTGATTGTTTAATTAAAAATTATTTAATAATTTAATTAAAAATAAAACTATTTTGAATTGCAGTCTTTAGTACCAATGTATCAAAAAAAATCATATCTTTCCATATTATGTAGCACTGAGCACTGGTATAATATATGAAGTTACTGAGGAATCCCCATATTCGATAATAACTAACTTCAAATAATTAACTTCTAGTTCAATTGGTGATGGTCTAATACAGTGTTTCCCAAAGTGGGCGATATCGCCCCCCCCCTGGGGCGGTAGAGCTATCCAGGGGGCGACAGTAGGCGACAGTACAATTGGGGGTCGTTGAATAAAAATATAGGGGCGGTGGAAGCATTAAGAAAATTAAAAAAACTCGTGTTCGCACAATGTTGTTAAATTACAGTTAAATTTTTAATGAATACGTTATTTTACAATACATTTGTTCCATGTAAAAAAAAATTGTGTAAAAAAAGCTCATATGAAAGTCACATTTTTCTGTCACTTTTCTCTCGCAATTTCATTAAATCTATGCACTTTTTTGCACGATCGTGTGAAAAAAGAGTTTAAAAAATTCGTGTGAAAAAAGAGTTAAATGTAGGCGACATACGTGAAATCTAATTCATTATTGCTCTTCATTCTGACTTCAATACACGATTTGAAGATCTTCTTAAAATGAACATACCCGATTGGGTTTTGGACCCTTTTTCAAATGCAAATACAGAAGAATCTCCAAAATTACAAGAAGAACTGATAGAAATAACAACAAATGAGGAATTAAAATTTAAATTCAAAAAACGGCTACCAGTTGTTTTGGCTGCAAAAGCAAATACCCACGCTTTATCCTGGATTATGGGCTATCGTACAGAAGTTTATCATAGCCTTTCCATCATCTTATTTAGTGGAACGTGGTTTCAGTGCGGTCACAAATATGCTTACCAAAAAAGAAACCGACTGCAAATAACTAATCGTGGTGATTTAAGAATGCTTCTGACAGAAATAGAGCCAAATGTAAATAAATTGGTAGCAGTACACCAGGTTCATCCTTCTCATTAGGATTAATATTAATTTTCTATGTATTAAAAATGAATTTCTTTGATTTAATAAATAATTTTATAATTTGAAAGTCAAGGTGCCTTATAACAACATCTTTCTTTATTTTGTCCCCTAGGTACAAATATAGATACATAAAAAACCCACTGTAAATTTTAGTTCGTTTGCTTAAATCCTTAAATAATGAAGAGTTCCAGGGGGCATTAAGTAATTTTTTTTATGAAAAAGGGGCAGTAGGCCAAAAAAGTTTGGGAAACTATGGTCTAATATCTGGGAAATGTATGGTGAATAATTTTTTTTATAATTTATCCAAACATGAAACGTAACCAATATACGAAAAAAAAGAGTGGTATAAAAAACTTAAAATGCAAAAGGTTCAACAGTTCATAACAGATATTTTAATTAAAAAAGTCGACAGCTCAAGACCTTTCAAAAAGTAGTACGGCAGACCAAAACAATATAACAGTACGAATGTCTACGTTTAAGAATGACGAGTGTGGATATCTCTATCGATGATAGCGACTTTGATCCAGTTAGTTGCAAACAATTAAGCTTATTATCAAGTAGTGAATAGTAATTATGTAATCTAATAATATGTCTTTGATTTAATTTTTTAAAAAAGAGAGCTTGAAGACTACAATTCAGTAATATATCGATGTTTTTTGATACTCACGAATTTTCGCACTGCCTTTTTCAAGTTGAAAGAGGCAGTGCCGAAAATTCGTGAGTATCAAAAAACATCGATATATTACTGATTTATCGACTTCAAGCTCTATTTTTTATAAATTCAATGGAAAAAATAATCAGTGATGAAATTGAAAAAAAAGTTCTTATAATATTATTTTTTATTTCTATTTATAATTCTGAGGTTTTATTCTTAATTTCGGATTAACATATTTCAATTTTTTTGTTGCGCCTATGAATTATGTATTTTTAGTTTTATTGCTCAATAAAATTACTGAGGAATCTTCTTATTCGATAATTATTAGTAATAATAATTTATTACATTCAAATTCAAAAATAAAAGAGAATCCTAAAAGATTTTCCTAAAATATTTATAAAAACATTTTTAATAGGGATGTTTTAAATAATATTTTGTCTTAATGAAATGTTTAATATTTTCATTATATTTATATATTTAAATGAAGGGATTTTAATTTAAATATTTGTTTTAATAAGTATTTTTATTATAAAGTATATATCGTTCGTATGCTTTTCGGAACTTTTACAGTTTTCAGCATTTTGACATGGTGTTTTAAAATTCATTTTCCACGGTTTTTGTATAACATGGAACATATACCCAACTTTACCATAGGAAACTTAATTTTTACACGTTTTTGTTACACAAATATCTATGGAACGTTTCTACCGTGTAAAAAGGAGTTGGGGATAATCTGCATCTCATTTGTTATTATGGATATAATGAATCAATTTTATTATTTTCATCTTTTATTTACACTTTAATTCTATATCTCAAAACTAATTGTATGTTGCAAAATATAAAAATTTTATCATTTGTGTTGGCAGTATTAACAGTGAAAAATGAATTCCCTATATACTTGCGTATAAGTCGAGTAAATTTTAAGAGGTTTTTAAGTCCTAAATTGGAAACCCGCGTATAAGTCAAAGTAACAAAAATAAAAAAAGGGTTTAATGATTTCATTAAAAATTAATCTGTACGTTTTTTGACCCGCGTATAAGTCGAAGTGGCTATTTTGACTTCAAAATTTGACGTAAATTCCTCGACTTATGCGCGAGTATATACGGTAAATAACTGCTTTCAAATTATTGTTAAGATTCTTTATCAAACTTTGGGAATTTTATACTTTTTAAATTATTCGGAATTTTAATGGAAATGTTATTTCAAAAAAATGTTTAAATAATTAAATAAATATTATCAAGAATTAAAAAGTCTTTAAACAAATCAACCATAATTTCCTATTTTATCATAGATTTAGTAACAAAATATAAATATGGTGATGATTTTTAGCAATAAATTAACAACAATTAAAACTCATTAATTGTCCTTTACAGTGAGTTCATTTTATCAGTTCTGGCTATATAAGATGCTTGGAAGTGGATTAATTTGCTCTCGCAAGATTTGCGTGGAACTTTCATTCAACGCCACCGAAGTTAATACAAAGTATTTGAAAAGCTATTTGCTTAAAATTGGGTTTATCCTTTTAGCTTATACATTTTATCGTTTGTTTGCATCTTGGTTTTATTATAGAAATTGCGTGCATCGTGTTCGTATGAATTTTCAAAACACAGACAAGTTTGTGTGTTTCTTATACACCCAATTCCGAAATTAAATAACCTCTATAATTCACGTTGGTGTGCACACCAGTTGAGGTGAGTCACCATTTACGTGAAAATGAAGTTATTCAATTTATTAAAAATGGTTTTCAGGTATTTTTTTAATTTCAAGTAAGTTTTAAGACTTGAATTTTGATTTTATATAATTATGAGATCATTATTCAAGTTCTTAAATATTACTGTTAGTCAGCATTTATAATATAACATTGATAATTAAATTTCAGGTGTTTTTTAGGAATTTTATGATATTTTATGCATTTATCTGGAATTATTTCGTTAAAATGTAAGTTAGATATATTTTTAACTAAATAAATAAACTAATCACCGAAGACAATTATTTTTTTAATGCAATTAGGAAAGAAGCGGCGTACCTGGATGAAATAGTTTTTTAATAAGCCCAATTTATGTCATTTTCTGTATATCTATGAAAATATTAATTTATTAAAATAATTTATTTAAATTTACGATTTGCAAATTTCTTTCTGTAAATCAAAAGATCTCGAAGGACCTTCTTCAATATTTGAAATGCTGCCTTCACACATCCTATAAAATATTTTAATGTTTTGTAATTTAATGAATAAAACTTACATTGTATTTTCTTCTTTTTCTCTGAAGCTCAAGGTAGAGCTGTCGGAATCTAAATTAAAAGTATTTTCTTGCATTTTTTAATAATTTAAAAATAATTATATTTTAACTATATGTTAACAAAAACCTATATAAGAAATTTGCATGCATTTTTCATTATGTGTTTTGTGTTGGTATGTTCAATTATTTTTCTCTCACATTCGCAAATCCTGTAATAAAGTTATTAAATTTCGGAACAATAAATTTCTACACACAGGTAAGTTTGTGTGTTCCTATACTATAAATTTATTGATTTTTTTAGATTATAGAAGTTATTAAATTTCGGAATTAGGTGTAATATACTTTATTTATTATTTTTTTAAATCATAGACAGTCTTAATGAATTCAACGTGATGTAATTAAAGAGACAGCAAAACTTGCATTTAATTTATTTGAAGTTATTAAATTAATTTAAGAAAAGTAATGAATTTTCTTACACGTCAATTTATTTTGTTAACATAATTATGATTTAATAACTTTTAATACGGCAGCTTATCTTTATTTAATTTAATAAATAAAATTAATTAATTTAGGATTTTAATGATTAAAATTTTAATGTACAAGGAAATCTCAGTTAGGTGTCACTTTTAAATTAATATATTTCATTTAGAAATTTTTGAACTGTGATTTTTATTTCAAAGACATTTAGAGAAATTAACATTTCTAACAAGGTTGTTTGTTATAAAATCAACAAAAGAACAATTAGCCAACTTGGACGAACAAGATTAAAAAGATAGCACTAGAACGGCAATTTCTTAGGAGTTCTTAAACAATTGTGAAAAATAAATTGCCTCATTTTAAAAAGAAAGGCTTCATTGTTTGAAAACATAATTATGGGGGAAAATGTAATTGTATTCAATATCGATAAAATATCTAAATAATATTATTTTTGCTGTCATTTTAATTCAAATTAATTTATTTTAATTAATCTGACTCATGGATATTCTTTCAGTATCAAATCTCCTTTTGATCAATGGTCAATAAAATTAAAAAATAACCGTGTAAAATTATTTAAAATTATTGAAAATCGAAAACCAACATCGAATTCTCAAAGAGCAAAGAAAAGTTATTTTTTCATTTATTTCAAGAAACAAAAATCTTAACCATTTCGAAATGTTCAGAAAATGTCAATTACTAATAAAACTCATTTATAATTAATTCATCGGCAGAAAATCTGAATTAAAATATTGCGATAATGCATTTTAATAATTATGTTAAATTTAAAAATATAATTGACTTGCAGAACTCGCCAACCCGCCCGTCATTTAATGGGCTGATTTAATGCAATTAATATGCCATGCCAAATAATTAGAAAAAAGTATAAACTTCATTCTGAAATTATCGATTAAAAATTTTATTTTTAAATATATTGTTTAAATGAAAGAAAATTTTAATTTAATTTTAACTTAATTTGTTTCCATTTCCATAACGGGTTTTTATTGTTGGAATTGAACAAGTTGATGATACTTATACTTTTTCAATGACAGCTCTTAAAACTTCAACAATGGATCATTTGAAATGTTCAATGTATAAATTGGAAAATTATTCTCAATGATATTTTGCATTTTTTTTTGTTATCAACTTGACGTATGGATATATAGTATGTCAAAAGCTTTCTATAAATAAAAGCCTTTTGACAAGACTTTCGTGATAATTTAACCTTCCTAATTTACATTAAAAAAGTTTGTAAATTTGTGGTCAAATAAAAAAAATTATAGAAATTATAGATGATTCCGATTTTGAATGAAATTTTAATTTCCAACAATAATTAAAATCTTGTATTTTTGACTATTAGAAACTGTATAAAGGAAAAGATACTGAATTCATTTGCAAATACATAAAACAATAAATGTATTCCAACATTAAATAATTTTATAATTTTATTACCGAAGAAATTATGTCTCTACCATGCTAGTCTGATTTATTGAGTATATTATCAAAATAAAATAAAAATATAAAAAAATATGTTTTAAAATTATTAGAATATACTAAAATGGAAAAAAAAATTAATTTTCCTATTGTGTTTAATTTCAAAACTAAAGCAGGATAGAAGTATGGTGCGTAAAAGTTGTCTCGTTTATATATAAATTTATATTCCTATTATAATTTAATTCAATGGTTATGACATGGCTGTAACATTTAAGATTTATATTTAAAAATTAAAAATTAATATTTTTCTGCCCTATAAAATGTATATTGAAGGAAAGTACAGATTCTATATATCAAAGTGTTTATCAAAGAGTTTTGAATATTATTTAAAAATAAATCTTATTGCATTGTGTTTCATATTATTTGGGATAAAGAACAAAGATAATCAGTACTACCTACTGAAAATTTATTAATAACCCAACAGATGTATCTCCTTAGTCCAGCAATTCCCAGTATCAAAACAGTCAATCTGTCCCATAAATGTCATCAACCAATAAGTAAAAAGTATCATCATTGGTTTTATAGATAATATCTATTAATGAGCTTTAGTTCTATTTTAGATGATTATTTCAAAGAATGAGTGATCTTTTATTGTTTTACATGTGAATTTTAGTCTAACCCGTTTGCTACCAGCATTCGTTTTACGAACATTATGTATTCATATTTTTTAGAAAGGTTCTAAACATTACAAAATGTTGCCAATATTAAATAACTTTACCCAACGTGTTTTTATACAAAATATGTATCGGTTAAACTTTAAAGCGTTTTTAAAATGTTTTGAATAAAACTAAAATTTTTTATTCAAATAATTTTTTGATTTTTAAAACATATTTCAATATCAGAACAGAACTTTCAATATATCATTTCATTTTCAGAATAAATACTCTGATTATATTTTACTACGTCTTATGATATGCAATTTCACCTTGAATTTTTATATTGTGAAGTGAAAAACGCTTTTTAAATTTCTCAAGTCAACCTTTACTGGCTAGAAAATCTGGGTTTACAGAAGATTCTCCATTTTGTTTAAGATGGTTATAAATTTTAAGAGCTTTTTGCTTAATAATATTACTGTCAAATGGAATCTTTTTCTGGCAGCTATCATCAATCCAAATGCTTAGTGTGTTCTTCATTTTTTCAATTATTGGCACGCGAGGACGAGCTGAAAGCTTTGCGGATTTCGAAGATCCTGCAACAACAGCACTCCTAATTTCCTTCTCACTTTTCTTAATTGTGCGGACTGTCGCCTCATTTAAATTTAGGGTTTTTGCAATGTGTGATGCTTTTTCTCCTTTTAGCATCGATCTAAAATTTGTATTTTTACTTTGAAAGAAATAAACTTTCTCTTCCGAATTGTTTTTATATTTTCACCAGACATAGTTTAGGACTGAAATTTATTTTTCAAAAAATAGTCTTACTTAATTACAAAAAAATTAACTCCTTATTAATTACCTTTAAAAATTTAATAAAATCGATTCCTTTGAAATTAAAATTTATTTAAATATTTTTGTTTACTATTTAACAATTCCACACAACAAATTTTTTTCTATTTTACAAAATATGGTCTGCGCTCTTGCGATGGGCTCCACAAAATGCTAAAATATATGTTATTATAAATATATATGTTACAAAAAGAATTCATAGCTATTGGATAAAAAAACACCTGCATAGAATTTTTAAATTTAGGAATCCAGCCAGCATACTGAGATTTTTTTTGTAAAAGCGAATTTGTGTACATGCACAAAAAATAAATTAAAACTTGCATTCTTGAAATAATAAAATAAGGGTATTCCCAAATTGTATTTTATGTCAATATTATAATTTTCTTTAAAAAAATAGTGTTGTAGAAGTACCGTGTTATAAGAGGTTTTCGGAAATATTTTTAATCGTGTTAGAGTTAAATCGTGTTGTGGGATACCGTGTTGTAGGAGGGATACCTGTATTGATATCAATGTCAATGCAGTTTGACATAATTGTGAGCCACTACCATGCACGAATTTATACTTGTTTGTTTTACAAAAACGATAGATTGCGTTGCCAAAACTTGCTATCGAGATCAACGACGTATTTACTGCGCCCCAAAAACACTCACATAGTACTGCCAACTCCTTGCAGAGAATAGAGACAAAGAGGTAAAAATACGTTTTTTATTAAATTATATACAGGAGTAAAAAGTGATTTGTATTTCCACGTAACGTAACAAAGCAAAATATGTAGGATAATGGTTAAAATAATGAAATTTTAACTTTGGACAATACAGTAGAAACATTTCAGAAATTTAATTAATCAACATTTCCGTTGTAAGTGGATGGTCCCAATTATATTATACTAATTATGGTATAGTTATGTTATTGCAAGTTATAAAAAATAATTATCAACATATTTAAGTATAAAATTTTAAATATTATCGTTTTACATTTTAAATTTTCATTGTCATTATAAAATCTTTCATCCTCGAACTTTTCTGTTTTCTAAATTCCAATTGATTGTCAAGAAAAATAATTTTACTTTGTAAATGCCTCAGGTATGTTTAGAATAGTCTAGACAAAAGATGATATATCAACTTTTAAATCTCAAATATAAATTAGTATATAATTTTTTGTTGAGCAGTGTATAAAGTTAATTTTAAAATAATAATTTAATTTCAGATAAAGTATTATATTTAATTTTTTTCTTTAAAAGAATATTTATTTAAGCACTAAGATTTTACTAAGCGATAGAATTGTTAATAGTTAAATACGACAAATTGAAAATTACTAATAAACCTTAAATAAAAAATGTTACCTTTTCTTTAATACAAATTGTTTAAATAATTCAATTTAATTATAAAATTTTAAACATTACTATAAAGTTAATTGAAAGATTTATTATATCTCGATTTATTTTAAAATGAAGATCTCAGTTCCAAGGCATTTTGACGATCAAGGTTATCGTGGCAGATCAGTCACAATTTGTTTCAAAGATGAAAGTTTTTCTGAAGTCCTATTAATAACCAGTGCTTCTAAAGATCCATTCAAATGGAAAATTCCCGGTGGTCACATTGAAGATGGTGAAATGCCAGAAGAGGCGGCAATAAGAGAGATGTTTGAAGAAGCCGGTATCAAAGGTAGTATAGCTAAATTTATTGGTAAATACGAAGTAATAAGTCTGATTCAATTGTATTACTACTTTAATTCGCTTTATGAAGGATCATAATGTTAAAGTTAGGAATTTCGTTTATGCCTGTGTTGTTGCCTCAATCGAGGATGACTTTGATGAAGCAATTTTAAGTGAGTTATGGTTGAGTTTTAATAAATGATTGATTATAAATATAATTTGATTGAGATTAGTTTATATATATAATCTTTCTTGCTTTTATTCTGTTTTACTAAATGTCTAAATTTAAAAAAATTGATAGATTTAATAACAAGCTTGATTATTGAAATTGATATAGTGTCAATCTTTCCGAAATGAATTGAATTATTTAATTTTATATATTTTTCGGTTTTTAAATACCTCAATTTTTATTGTCACTCAATGGTTTACCACTTTATTAATCTATAAAAATAAAGCAGTAAGAATTTCCTCTGTGAATATACTATTCCTCCTTTACATTATGGTGATAAGGAAATGATCGATGATACCGGTGAGTTTGGATGAAAGATATCTAGATGAATTGAGATAACGATGAGGGTAGTTTGAATGTAGTATTGTGTTTAAGATCGAGTAATAGAGGATATAGATAAGAAGAGTGAATGTAATTGATGATTAAAATGATAGAGATAAGGCTGTACAAATGCTGAAAGTCGAGATATTCGATAGTTTCGATATCGTATGGGTATGGTTGGAAATGATGATCTTCGTGTCTGGACTATGCCTAGTTTTGTTATTGACATATGTAAAGAAAAAAATATATGGAGATCAGAAAATGTATGTGTTTAACTAGGTACTCTATGTACAAGTTAGCGAGACTGAGAAAGCAAAAGAAAATTGGGTTGTGTGCAGAAATTTCATTGAGATTAGTCAAAAATTTAAATACAAAAGTAAACTGAATTGCATATAAATTCAATCGGTCACATCGAACCTGGTTGGTGTGATTTTCTGAATTCTAGGCTATTTTCGAATTCGGAAAAGACTTAGTATTGTTGAGTACTTGGCCTTCATTTTTGGTATTCAATAATATTAACAACCTATCGTTATTTCAGTTATCGAGTTACAGTCAATTATGGATTTAAAAAATCCACATCGTCTTAAGCATTAAAATACTTGTTTTAGTCTTCAACATCTTAATTTCTTTATACAATCAAATCAAGACCTTGCAATGACATTGCAACATATTGCCAATTCTGACGCCATTTTCACATCCTTTGTCATTTGTAAGTAAACTAAATCCCTTTTATCCATATAGCATGTTTTGGAGTAAATACGCATATTTTTTCATCACAAATTAAACAATAATTATGACAATAATCATCTATATCAAAACATACAAATAAACAAATTCAAAAAATAATAATATAGGACTCTAATAAACTGAAATTATTCATATTACTGTTTCCAAATTTATTGAGTTGAAAAGACTCAGGTGATATAGTTATAGGAGTTATTTATGTAAATTAGAATATATATACATTTCATTAATTATTTTAAAAAATTTTTATTAAATAACTTTATTTATTAATTTTTACAACCTATTGTATTTTTATTTAATTGTTTAATACATTATAACAAGAGTGTAAATTATAACATTTTTAATTGGATCCAAATTTGAATAGTAATTACTTGATTTAAAATAAAATAAAGCTGAGTTTTTTCAATAAATGAACTTGAAATAATATAAATGCTTACTAAAACTGATTTTCTAACTTTCTTTTGTAAATTTTATAATGTAACAAACTAAATTCTTCTTGCTTTTACTGCTGTAAGTGTGAGAAACGTTTCTGTTGATAAGGGAATAACATCTTAATTCAAAAGGCGAATTTTCTAACTGTATATTTTATGATATGATGAATGTCATAACTACGAAGATTTTGTGATACAATTGGTAAAGATGGATTGATTCTTCATGCGAAATTTCAGTCTCGACATACATCACCAAGATAATTACTTGTAAAATGGTCGTGCATTTGAAATTGTTGGTCATCCGGAGGTAATACAGATTTAAAGTCTACAAACTGTTATTTTATAATTTTACTCCACTCTTTGAGTTCAATATATTTATTCTGTGACAGTCGTCCGCTTCATATTCCTTTTACAAAAACCAGTCTTTATATACATGTGACGACACGTATGGCATCAATTTCTTGATTTGTAAATCCGTCCACTCTATCTCTGTAATTGAGCAATCGGTCGAAATTGCTCACCACCAAAGTCTAAAATTTAGTTAATATTTCAATAATTAAAATGGGAACGAGAGAATTTACTAGAAATCGTCTTTCATTATCCCTTGTTTGCATATTTAAAAGTAAAAAATTAATAATAGTTAAAGATAGTTAATTCTGCAAAATACATTATTCTCAATCATCACCATTTCTCTGCAAATGTTGAAATAATTGAAATTCACGTTTATGTGCTATAGCAAATATGTTCACTGAATTATTAATTTCTACTGTTTAATATTCATCAAACAACTGGAATCATTATAGTCATGTATGAGAAATATGCAATCTGATGTATTGCGGTTTATTTAATTAAATTAATGATCTTATAAAATTTTGTCATTGATATTTAGTGTTCTGTTTTTATTGTTTTAATCTGAAAAAAATTTCATCGATAAATTTTGTTTCAGTATTGTCAAATTTGTTGGGTCTGGTATTTATTGTATCCTATATTAATCATTTCAGAAGATTATATTCAGTGCTCGAAGTGAGGCGGGATAGCCGGGATATTATCCCGGCATTGATTATGTAGGCGGAATGGCATCCCGGCACTTCATTTCATATAATCTATAGGTTTATCCCGGTACTTATTTCATTTTATAGGCACACAAATACTGCAATTAAGGTCACACATAGTACATCCATATATGTATGTATATATATATATATTCTTTATTCTCTATTCTCTATTCAATTAAGAATTTCCCAAGCAGCAGTAATGGATAGGTAGGTATATTCTCTTATTTATTTTAGTTAAACCAGCAAGTTGTTTGTTGAGTTATTTATACTGCGACCCCCTCTATATATAATGTGTGCATGAATCCCGGGTGCCACAGCATGCCTATCCCGGCACATATTTTGTTCCACTTCGAGCACTGATTATATTTCAATTATATATTTAACAAGGATATAAAAATTCCATTTAATATTCTGTACTATATTGCTAATTCGAGAATTTTCCTCGTAGTTTTCGATTATTTAGCTAAGTCCCCTGATTTTCAGTTATTGAGATTTTTCTATATTTTTAAATTTTATTTTTACAAAATTTCATTTTTTCAAACGAAATTTTTAACAAATTGTTTGTTACAATAGTGAATTTTTCTTACTTTATGTTCATTTAGTTTCGCTTATATTTTACAAAGATTTTTAAAAGACATTTTTAAATGTATACAGTTACACATGCAAAGTCTATAAAGAAATCTGGGAAACTTTATATTATTAAAAAATAAATAATTTTTATAATATAGACAACACACCAATTTAACCGGTGTGTTAAAAATCTTGTTACGCTGGATAACACTTTTAATATAGAATTTTAATTAAATCAGAGAAATAAAATTTTCTTTCACAAACGCTACCAAATAAGGATCAAAATAATCATTTCGTTTGTTGGCAGGAATTGGAGCATTTTTTGACAAAAGATTTTTTAAAATAATGAATTTTGAAATTGTAATTTGTAATTTAATGAAATTTCAAAAATCTTCTAACGATTTACTTAAATAATTATTTTTTGAAATTTCAAATTTATAATGCATGCCTAAATAATTTTAAAAATTTTATTAAAAATAAGTTATTTATAAATTAAGTTTAAAATATTAAAGAAAAAATGGCCAATACCCAAAGCGCAATTGAAGATGGCTAAAGTGACATTGATTAATAATATAAATAAAATCTACCTATAATAAGTGTGTGTGACAGTGGCGGCTCGTGGATCATTTTTGTGGGAGGGTTAAAAACACTTGTTAAAACCAATTTTGTTTCATATAAATGTTGGAATTAAATTTTCGGTGATAATTTTTTGATCGACTTTGTGACATTTGACAAATATTTAAATCTGGAATAATGATTTAATTTCAATTTTTTCTTGAAACCACTGTCGTGCGAAATTGATATTTTGAAAATACATTATTGAATTTTTACTTCGTTCTATAAAAATGTAATTAAAATTAAATATAATATTTAAATACAAAAATAATTATCTTACCTTTTAAAATTTGTTAAACGTAATAAGACATATACAAGCTAAAATACGTAGTTAGGACTGCAACGTATATCACGGATTACACCAACCTGCTCATAGTACTGGCTATGCGCTGTGACTCGGTCTGCACTTACTACAGCAGTACGGAATCGCATTGATTCATACAATACACATACAGAGCGCTTCTGGAGGAACCTATTACCTACGATTAAAAAATTCGAACAGAAAAAATATGTTTTTGTAAAATAATTGTATAGTAATGTAATAGATATAATAATGTTAAAGTGTTTTCATTTTGGTGGGAGGGCTCAGTCCTGTACCCACAACTGGTGTGTGTGTCATAGCCAAAAGAAATATTTAATTAAATCCATGACATTAAATAATGGCTTACACTATAGACGGATACAAATATTCTCTGTGTAGAAAAAAATTAAACAGCTGCACACAAGCACGGTTCACAAAATCTACAAAATAAAGATTACACTTAAAAGAACATTTAATACACCCAAAATTTTTAATTTTAAAACGATTACATATAAATATATGAGGATGTCTCTGATGCTAACCCATTTTTAAACTTCACAGACAGTGCATTTAGTAAAATTAAAAGTGAAGAAAGGGCTGAAGTCTTTATCAGAATGAGCTTTAACGATAGATTTTCTGCAATATGCCAAGCAGTTAATATAGAATTCCATAAATGTATGATGAAACAATGCATTTTAGGAGAAATGTGAAGTTTTTGTTCCTGTTAAAATATAAATATAAAAAATTAATCATAAAATCTAACAAATAAATAAAAGAAAGAATAAATCATTTAATTACAGAATTTAACATTAAACTTTATAAGAACTTCTTTCGATTTTAACCCCTGACTTCTTTTCAAATGGTATTGTATTTATAAAAAAATTGACTATGAATCAGTGAAGAGATCGATGTTTCTTGATATTCACGAATTTGTGGCACAGCCTTTTTCAAGTTATTTTACCTTTAATATTAAAATTTATACAAAGCTCAATTGACTGGATTTTATTTAATGTCACTTTAGTCATTATCATTTGCGCTTTGGTGTAAACAAAAGTTAACTTTAGACGTGTGTGTGTGTGAAAATTCAACATACTACAAATTTCTTAGCGTAATTATATGCTCTATTTTGGCCTAAAGAAATCCACCAGACACTTCTTTTTTCTATTATTTTTCTATTAAAGTTATTAGATTCAATTATCATCGTTCTCAATCAAATTGTTTCGATACATAATACATGATTTTGGTCATTCAGTATTGAACATTTCCAAATTTATTTGTGCGTCACATTCACATGATATTATTTGTGATTGTACAGAAAATACACAAAAGCGCGATTGACTGAAAATAGTGTACTCATTTTTCATTTTTATGGGTTTGGATTGAACCGAATCTATTTCGTATTCATCCCGCGATTCTGACTATGTGTCTAATAAGTAAATGTTTATGCATCGAGTAGTGTATATATCTTTTGCTTATAGCAGATTGAATTTGGAAATGGTGTAGGATTTGCTAATATTTAATTATATATTCTACCTATTCATTTTTATTTTTAAACTTGAATATAAACATTTTGTAAAATGGTCGAATTTATTACATCAAAATGTTGACTTCGGAATTTTATGAATTAGTATTTAGCTTTATTATTATTAATAATAAATATTGAATTTGTTAATAAACATTTTAGCATTATCTTTTTCAATTATAATTTTTAAAAAAGTTTCAATAGGCAATGACAAGACATGGAATTTAAATGTGTAGATTATTTATGTCTAACCCGCGATACGGAGTCTGATATATAGAAATCTTTGTTATTTCATAGTTATTTTTCGGAAAAATACCTTTCAATGTTTTTAGTTTAGTTTATGATTTAGTTAATTTTATCAAATAAATAAATAAATAATAAATAAAAACGGAATTAAAATTTTATTAAAATGTAATTATTAAAAAATTTTTTAATATTTCATATTAACGGTCCAAAGCAATTTCAAAGTGGCATTGTGACCCACAAATCTTAGAATTTGGATATCCAAGGTATAGAAAAACATTTTTGCATTAATTTTATAAGCATGAATTGTTGATTGCTCAAATCAAAAACTATAATAAATCATAACAGACATCTTACATAATTTTAAAATGATTTTAATTAATAATTATTTAAATGCTTATACTCCTAACATATCAGATGACTTCCATATAACTTTTTTCGAAAATGTTAATATTTAATTATTTATTATTAATTTTATTATTAATTAAAATAATCAATAATAAATTTTAAATATCAATGAAAAAACTTGTTTAATTTGATAAAATTTTTAATTAAAATTTAATTGTTAATTAAATAGAAAATCGTTTTAAAATATTAAATTTGTTTAAGTTTATCATTTTATAAAAATTTTATTTTGTTCAAAATTAACAAGTTTATATCTCATTTAAATGGATAATGATAACAAATGTTTGATATGCTATTAACCAATGAACAATAATTCTAGTGTTATATTTGAGAGTTATAGACACTCGTTTTGTATAGATTATCACTGAACAATAATCCGACCTGTCCACTTGATAGGATATTAATAACATCGCTTGAATTTTTTTATGGAACTAAAAGCAATGTTAAAAGGCACACGATTTTAATGGTTTTATTTGTTCCTCAAAATTTCTAACAGAAATTAATTTATTTTCCCATAATTTATCAAAGATATTGGAAATTCAAACTGTAATTGATGTGAATAATAAAATGATAGATGGGGAATTTAAAGAAACTGTAAGAGAATTTTCTAATTCTTTTGAGGAAATTTGGAAATCATTGGCATTAGATGTTGTAGGTTGTGATAGATATGTGTAGGGACATACAATTAATTTGAACAAAGAATTTATTGTAATTAACATTGTTGAAGAACTTGAACATCATCAGAGATATCATTGTGAATAAGACGAAGGTTTCTGTTTCCTGTATTTCTGACATATTTGATCCATTGATTTTGACTCGATTTGATGATTCTTCAACTTCTTCAGTAACACCTTCAGTTGGTTCAACTTCTGCAACTTGTTCGACTTCAGTGACTTCGTTAGAGATGTTTGAATTTGATGATTTTTTTAATTGAATTTGAAGATGATTTTCGAAAAAATTGAAAGTAAAAGATTATTTAAACAACTGTTTTTAATTTTTTATTTTAATTTAAAGTATTCAATAATATATTTTTAGTTCAATTATTAGATTGATAAAAGTGCTAGTCAGATATTTGGCGGGACAAATTTTGACTTTCGTGGTCTTTACACCATTAAAAACTTAAACTTATTATCGACAGATATTTCAAATTTTGAGTTCGAAATTCTTGGAAATGAATTTCTTCACATTGAAAATAAATTTAACGTAAATAATAATATAAATAAGGGATAATGGAAAAAATAACACCCAATTTTTCAAAAATGGAAAAATTGACATCCAAAAATGTTTTATTGCTAAAATGACATCCGTTTTTCAAATAATGGAAAAAATAACATCGAAAATTTTTTCAATAACATGAAAAATAGCAATTTTTAATTATAAATGTAAAGAAAACATTAAGATGAAAATTTAATTTTCAACTGAAGCTCTGATCCTTGCAACCCGGGGTCTTCCTCTTCCCCTTCTTAAAAATGGAGCTTGTAAATTATCAGCTTGTAAAGATTTTGTTGATAACGGAATTATACTTTCAGAATTCCTGTATTGATTTAAATTCACTATCTATACTGAATTCCTTTTTAAAAGAGTCGCCAGTTATCGCTTGAATTTGCAATTCGCTTTGTAGCATTTAACGGTAAATAGTGTCAATTTTTTTAAACAAAACTCCAAATATTTTTAATTTAACATATTCTTAATTATTAAAAAATAAACTTCATTGCTATTTTTCATGTTATTGAACAAATGGTGCTGTTTTAACAAGAAAAATTTTCGATATTATTTTTTCCATTATTTGAAAAATGGATGTCATTTTGGCAATTAAAAATTTTTGGGTGTCATTTTTTCCATTTTTGAAAAATTGGGTGTATTTTCCCTATAAATAATAGTTCTTTTAATGTTTGAGCACGATAAAAATAATTTACGTCAAAATGTATCAGATCTAATAATAAATATCTTTAACCTCGTAACCAAATACAGTATGATGGAAGGTGTGCAAAGTTTTAAAAACAATTACAAAGCATATTTAGAAATTGTTCGACTCCATTGTGAAGGCATAATGAAAATATTTGTTTAGTGGAAAATCATCATTTGAGTTTGAGAGATTTGGGATAATTTTTGTTTTAATTTTTAATATAAATTATGTTGAAAATCTTAACTTTTTTATTTAAAATTTTATGTTGGGTCGATCACTCACTACTTTTTCTAATATTCTTAAATGTTTTACATTCGCATTAATTTTTAATTTCTAACAATTTGAAATGAATAAGTTTTATTTGTATAAATTCTTAACTGAAATAAATTAATTGTTTAAATAGTGCTTCCTGTAGCAATTTAGGTAAATAGCTACAGGAAGTAGTTATGATAGATAGACCCGGCAAATGAAAAATATGAAGTTAATAAGCACCTAACCACATTTTCTTTACCAAAGTGTAACCAAATTTATTACCGGAGTCGTTCTCAATTTCATTTTACAAATATTTTTTTTTGTTTTAATATATATTGTTATTTTAAAAATGTGTTTATTTAGTTGATTATTTTTTTATAAATTTTTGTTATGCAAACATAAAATAATAAAGATTTCATTAAATGAAACGCTAACGCGTAAAAGATTAAGTTCAATAAAATGCGATATTATATGAAATTTTGTCAAATATAACTGATGACAAATACAATTTTGATTTTTAAAATAAAATTTAACAATATTTAAACTATTAACCACTTGCCGGGAGATTTTTTTCATGTTTTCGGTCAAAAAACACTATTTTTTTAAATCATTAATTAATAGTATATAATCAAAATATAACATAAATATATTTTTTTTAATTTTCCGAGTTTGTATTCACTAATTTTTTCTATATGAGTTTGCGCTCACATGTGAGCGCTCGCCCGAAATGGTACACATTTTTTGCACTCATATTTGAGCGCGCGCCCGGCAAGTGGTTAATTTGCAATCGAATTTAAATATTAAAATTTCATTGATGAATATAACTGATGATCAGGCATGAGGATCAGAATAAATATTGAAATGGTCATATTTAAAATTGAAAACTTGTGTTTTTTAGTTTTATACTAAGACTCAACAATGTTGAAAATTTATTTTTGTCACTGGATTCTTACCATCTTTCTTCAAAGTGGCAATCGACTAAGTCCTCGACCTAGCATTATCTGAAAGGATTTTCTTCTAAAGTTTGTTACATTATCGGCTATCCTTTTCAAACCGTCAGTTATTTTTTAGAGAGTACGTACTATTTGATTTTTGAACGAATTTGAATGTAATTCTGTGAATTTCTCGATTGTCATCCTAATTGTGACTTTTGGAAATCTCAGTACTTTTTACTCGACAAAAAAATCGGTTGTATTTGCTTCAAATTGATGTCTTCTGTTTCGATTTCTGATTCCACCTGACAGTGCTGTGCATCACATAGTATTCGACCAATTCAAACTCTTCTTTGAGGCCCTAGTTAAAAGTCATTCATCATAGTTTCCAGAATATTTACCAGTGGCCCCTTTAATTGGTTTCACCCCTTATCTGGATTACCCCTTCTTATAATACTTACAAGAGTTTACAAAAAATATTTATAGTTTTCCATTTGAATATCACAAGTAATTTATTCCATTGAAGACGTAGCAAATCAAGAGGTCAGTCAAGCGACAAATTATCCTCAATGTCATCTTAGAGATAGAGTCACTAACATCAGCTTGGATTTTCCTTGCCATCATCATTTTACAAGTCTCCGTAAAAAAAGAAAGAATTTCGCATAAATTTCCTTGGTAAAATATTTTGTCATTCTTGAGGTTTCCATCTGTCCTTTCAACGATATATGTTAGTTTTTTTTATAAATTTCTCAAAATAAACTAAATAATTTCTAAAATTATAATTTTGTTTTCTTTAAATTTTAAAACATATTGTAGTATTACTTTTATAAAAAAATCATATGACATTCTAACCTATTATGTTTGAACGATATTAAATCAAATATTTCAAGATCGGACAAGACAATGGTTTCCAGTCAAAGAAGCCATTTCATGTTTAAGAGATTACAAAGCCGTCCAGAGCCAATGGTTGACAGATTGTTACAACGATTTATCAAAAATAAATTCCAATTCGTAATAGGATAAATAATTCCATATTTATTTGTTGACTATTTCAGTACTTGTATCACAAAGCAATTTTTATTTTTATTTTTATTCTGATAAATGAGCAAAAATTTATTATTGTTTTATGATGTCATTAGTCAGAGAGATTATAATTAATCGGTGAAACACTTAATAATATTATTATTATAATTTTTATTGATATTTTTGTTGATATTTTTTATTATTGGATTTTATTTGATTTTTGTTTTTATGTGCCAGTTCATGGAAATAGATGTTTTTTACATGTGAAATGAAATCGAGTTATTTCTCTGTTTATTTAATTTTGTGATTTAGATATTTTACAGATTTAATTGTATTAACTTTTCATATGTGAGTTTTTAATATGTGATCAAAAGTGACTAACTGGAGGGGCTTTTATACATTGAATCACTCATGTTGCAACTTGTGGTAGTATTATAAAATCAGAAAGGTTTGTATGGGATATCATGAAATGAAAATGTATCAAAGATTTAAATTGAATTAAATATTATGTAAATAGAATTTTATTAAGATTAATTAAATTAAATTAATAGAAAATATCGGCCTATAATTGAAAACTAAATGAAATTGATAATGAAAACAGATCAAAGCTAGAGAAAAATATAAATAAATCATTACAATTAATTATATAAATTATACAAACAAAATTAAATAGCGAAGGTAAAAAGCAATACATTTTTTATCATAATGGTTACAAAACTTATTTCTTTTTCTTCACTTTTTTCTCAAAATGGTTTCCCTATATTATTATTCGATGAATGTTTTCTAACAACCGATGTTGAGGTTGTCTAGAATAAAGCTTAAATGCAGAGTGTAAAATAATAAAAAATTCAATGTAACAAAATTCAAAAATAATAATTGAAGTGGAAAAATTAATTGAAAAAATTGATAAAATTAAGAATAAATATTTTTTGGGGGAAACGAATATGAGTGAATGGCAAATAATAAGAATGTTGGGTCATTATTGTTAAAGTCGATGCTGGCTCTGACTTTGCGTACTCTTTATCTCAATTATTAAGATAAGATCCAACACAACACTTTATTAAATGTCAACAAATTTGAAACAAAGTTCTCGATTACACTTTTTTCGTTCTGCATACTTTAATAAAATTCGAAAACGGGTGACCCTAAAGGAGACCGCTTTGATCAGATATGTCAATGATTTTTCTCTTTTTAGCAATTTTAATTAGCACTTCTAAGCCTTTTCCTCTCTTCGACAAACTGGCAATTACCCAACATTGTCGTTTACTCTTATATTGTTGTTCATTTTACTTCATCGGATAATTAGATTAGATATATTCCAAAGTTTTGGAAAACAAAAAATTGAAATGGCACCCGCCCTTCTTTGTTCAAAGATCTCGTTTTACTAATTCAAAACTATTCATCTTCATTGATTTTGGAAAGGAGCCTAATTTTATTATCCTCGTGTTTGATTCTCATAATTTCTACATAGCTCCGGTTTCCCACATAACTGATAAATTATTTTTTTAAATTAATTTGTATTGTATATCTTTTTTGGGGACCCTCCATTGGTTTCATATTAGTATATCTGTGCTCTTTTCAACGTTCGCTATCCCTACTTAGCGATTCGCACCTCAATACATCAATTTGATTTTTTTTCAAATTTTTGATTAATTTAGGATTTTTATAGGTTTTAGAATTTTATTGATTTGTAAATTCAAACTTATTTTGAGTTTATTTTATATGAACCTCAACATATCTCCCCTTTTTAATAATATTCGTCTTCGAATCTAGTTCTATTTATTTTTTATTGTGCTTAGGTTTGGTTTCCAACTGATGTCCTGAAATGGCCATCACAATCTCCAAACCTTAATCCAATCGAACATCTTTGGAATGACGTCTTGGGGTTTGTAAGAAAAGCTTTTGTATGAGAAACTTCAGGAAATTTGATCTGAGATTCCTATTAGCATTTGTGAGTGCCTTGTGGACTCAATACCTCGCCGTTGTCATGCAGTTTTGCATGCTGGTGGATATTCTACAAAATATTAATTATTATCTTGGTGTAAACTCTTGTTGACAATTGTCATTCACTAAGTATTTATTGTGTATTTATCCAGTACAACAGAAAATAAAAAAAATATTTCCATACTTAATTGATTCAAAATTGGGAATTTTCTTTTAAAGAAATTACGAAAAGAGTATCAAAGTTTACTACCATTGTTTTACTTATTGTACCTGCTGAAAGCCCACATAAAACTGTACCAAGAAGGACTAACGGAAAAATTCATGGCATTCGCATAATAAAATGAATAAAGAAGAAACAAATTTCTATCTCATGTTTCCATACTGTTTTTGCTCACTGTAGGTATTATTTACAGTTATCCTACAGCAATATTTAAACAAAGTTATTTTCATCACTATTATCTGAGCATAGTAAAGATTCAATAAATTTAATTTTATTTAATTCCAATCTTGAAAATGGTCGATCACTACACTTCTAGTCAAAACATTTTTGATTATAGAAAATTATCAGGAAACAAAATATAAGAGTTTTTCTATCAAGAGAATATAAATTGAGTCTTGTAATTTGTCATTTTGAAAATTTAAATAAACAAGTTAATAGCAATATTTCCATGCGGTTTGAAACATTTGGTGTTTTGCTGTGATGATCCTCGTAACAATTTTGGGAATTTGTTCTTTCTAAAAGCAAAGTATTTCACATTTATCATTTCATTTTGAAATTTTATTGGTATTTTGTAGGGTTGATTATTTTATTTTCTAGGAATTTACAAAATGATTATAGAGAATCAAAATCCATATGAATCCATTTAATAACTTATCATCATCGGATGTCATTACAAACTTTAACTGAGTTTACTACTGTTTGGTTACACGGTAATTATTTGATTTTGTAATAGTCTTAGTTTTTATGATATTAAATGTATTTATGAATTTGATAAAAGTGGGACTAAAATTGTGGTGTATGAGTTGTCTTATTCTTGGATTTGGTAACAAATTCGCTCGGTTAGATCCTGCTACAGATAAGAGCCAAATAAGCTTGAAACTTGTCTGTTATTAGCAATTACATTGGAAAACATTAAAGAACTTACTTTATTCACTCAGTCATTCGAAAACCAAAATGTATTAAAAGTTATCTATCTTTATAATTGTGTATCATCAAATATTCAGTTGATTTTTGATTGACATCAACTTATTTGAAATTTTCGTAAAGTTTTAACAGTTTTTAAAAGAAAATATAAATATTTTTCGCAACTGCTGACAAGCATTAATATTTCTAATTGTATGATTAAACTGTCACTCATTTTAGATAATTAAATAAAATGAATTTCATATGCAAGAATAATCTAAATTCTATTTCCCTAAAAATTCCGTAACATAAAATAATTGCACTTTTATAAGTACACTGACATTTGGGATTATATATTCTCTACTAATTTCATATACTTTCCGCTTTATTGTTTGTTTGCAATTTCTTTCTTTCATTTCATTTAAAAGATTGAGGACATCAATAGCAATCAGGATTCATTTCGAGGGAGTCATACTCAGTTTGTTTAACTGACGTCAACAGCATTTTATTTCATAAGTCTAAAGATTTAAGGTATCAAATTTATTTTGAGACAAACGTAAATGTTTTATTTGCGTATAACTGGCGAAAATATGAAAATCAAATTGAAAAATCGAAAGACAATTTATGACAATTAGAGACGCAATTTACATTTCCTTAAAAGATAAAAAATATAAAAACTGGGCTGAACTGTTACCAGAAATTGAGTTTATGATAAACTACACATACTAAAAAACAATTGGTCAAGCACCTTGTGTAAGAATTTCTGGAAAATGTATCTATAAAGAATGGTTATTGAATATGCCAAAGAAATACATGATAGTTGATTCATTTACAACATGGTAGTTTGAAAATGGATATTTGGTGTTTTTATTTAAAAGTAATACAAATAACAAAGAATATGACAAATTTCTTTGACCTGCAGAAGTCGTGAAACAATACATGAAAGGAGTTACCAAGTAAAGCTTGATAATTGCAACTGTTTGATAAGAAATGTTAAGTGGCTAAAACCATTTGAACGAGTGGTGATGTGAAAATATAATTAAATTACTTAATTAAATAAATAAAAGTAAAATAAAATATTAAATGAATGGATGTTGTGGATTGATGTGGTATGCAAATTCCTTATGCTTCCATTAATTGACGTTGAATAAAAATCGTCGTAAAGAGTTTTTTAAATACTGCCAAATTATTGTAAGTTTTCGAATTTAATAAATATAAGTATTTAATTATGAATGTTATAAATACTGAAAGTATAACAACTAACGTGCTATATGTTCGGCAAATATTACTCCTGATCATTAAATAAAACCTTGTATGATGTAATAATATAACATTAACGTCTGATTTATTTGCAAAATATGAAGTTATTAACAAAAATATTTGTAAAATCTTGTCAAAGGATTTTTTTTCAAAAATATTCACAAAAATTTGCAAATTTTTTAGAATATTTTTTGGAGACTTGAGACACTAATATCAAGAAAATAAATTTCTCGAGAAACGAAAATTTGAAATATAGAATATTTTCGAGAATATTCAAACACAATTATTGGTTATTATGCTTAGATTATAAATGATTCCGCATTATAAACCAATAGAAATGGAATTAGGCAAATTATTCTCAAGCGGCGCCTAATGAGTTAACCATCAATTTATTTAATACTATTAATTTATTATATATTGTTTATAGAGATGCTGATCAATGAGGAAGTTTGCAACATATGTTCATAATTCATACAGTAATAAACCGATTGTTTGGCGATAATTTCGTTTCCTGAACTAATTTTGATTCATTTAGATGCAAGTTTATGCAAGGATTATCAACGGCGTCATCATCAGTCGTACAGGGGTCATAACATGAAATTATAATCAGTTTTTTCATTTCAGTAACCAATTTATTTAGAAAATTATATTTTACAAGTAATTTTTATTACTTTTTCGAATACTCTTCGAAATTAAATAGCCACTTTTAACTTTGATCTTAGAGTTATTATGCCGTGGTTCGAGTAATGAACGATAGTTATTTAATAAATTTGAAAATATAATTATATCCCTCGGGCGCCACATCAAAATATTAAACTCTACTTTTTCAGGATTCTACTCAGATTTTACTGTTGTCCGAGAAGAAATTAATATGTAAAATTGAATAAAAATATTGTTGAATATTTAAAAGAGCATAAATGTAATCAATTGTACGTATTAGGATTTCCCTTCGGGAATCCCAGTATGTTTTAGTCTACTTTTGATTTTATTTAAATAATATAAAATGTCTTGTTAAGAATTTTTTTTAACGGAAATTTTTCAGTTATAATATGATCTTGAGCTCTCTAAATTAAAGTTAGATGGTTTCGATGTTATTTACAATCATATTTTTCCAATATCTCATCCTGTTTTAAAAAAACAGAAAAAATGCGCTTTCAACTCTTTTTTATGACTCCTCTTGTAAAGCTCGATTCAGCTCGATTCAATTTTAGTTAAACAATTTTAATGTCAAATTAAGAGCTCTGAAAAACTTCAAAGTGGAGCTTAATGGACTCCAGACTAATTCAATGACGTTTGTACACTGCATTGCCAGTCCATGATATGGATAGGGGTCTTAAAGAGCCTGGAATCGAAAATTTTATATATTTTACATAAATATATAATCATGTAATTCCATAAATGGTTGATTGAAATATTTAATCACTTTGATACAAAGAATATACCTTTTAGCAATATTAAGAAAAAAAATTGACTGGCACCAGTGTTGCAACGGAAAAATTCTTTCAGTTGTAATAAGTTTTGGACCACAGGAAAAACACAATTGAGTGTAGAAACTTTGAACACTTTATTACAATTTAAGTGCAGTCCTTCTAATTCACGTGAAGAATTTTATAAGACTAATTATAATATATTTATAATATATATAATTTATAATATATTTCTTTCTGTGGTAAAATATGTATAAAACATATTTTAAAAATATATAATAAAAAACATACTCATTTTTTGCATGAGAAAATTGTTATTTTTTATGTTTGCACATATTTTATTATATTTCTCTTTATTTGATATGAAAAGAAGTGTTTCTTTATTTTTTAATAAAATTTTTCGTTTAAGTATTTTTAATGGTTTTTATGTATTATAAATGTATGAAAGTAAGCAAACCAAAAATTTGGAGGTTAACCTTTCTAGCTCCAATCAGTGTACCCCATTATATCTTAACACACCTGGTCACTTTTACTTTAACAAACAATTTATAAATTAAAATCAAAATTATTTAACTTATTAGTTTAACCATTCAATATAACTGAAAACAAAAACAACAATCTACATAATCTAAATTTAACACCTAAACTATTTAAAAACATTTAAAACATAAGTGTTCACTGCATTTTACACTTTGATCTTCGGATAAAATGATAAAATCAACCAGTGTCGGCATAAGGTATAGGCGACATAGGCGGCTGTCTAGAGCGGCATTATTTTAAGGGACGTAAAAATTATGAAAAATTTTAATTTAAAAATATTTTTTATGTTATGAATTATTTGTTGTTCTTCGTGCTACTAATATCACTTTCTATATAGTGTTAGATGATGAGGGTAAGCCCATCACTACATTTACCCTAGACAAATATTACAGAACGGGGCCAAACAAATATAGAGTTAATGTGTTCGCCGAGGAACGGAAATAGGCAAAGCTCCACCATATCTCGAATGCTTCAATATACCCGTCAATTCAATTCCCCAACAATCCAATTCAATGTAATCCAAAAACAATCAAATGGATATACATAACTGACAATCATTATCCCCTTTGACAATGTATATATTTTTTTATTATGACAATTTATTGACAATTCCTATTTTAATTATTGTACTCTGTATTGATATTTTTATTTTTGTTGTACAGTTATTTATTGGTTTATTTAATATATCTTGTATACAATTAATATTTATTTTACAAAAGGGTAAAATTAATGGGTATAAAAAATAATTAATATTATTTAAGTTAGATTAAAATAATTAATATAACATTATAATTAAGTACTATTAGAAATTTTGATATTAATATAACCAGTGCACGAAAATATTATTATAAAATTAAAAAATATATAATTAACATTATTCCGTGCGTACAAGCCGGAAATTAATATATTTTAAAATTAATATAAAAAATAGATAATAACATCTGCTATAGGAATAGCAGGAGATAATAATTATAATAATTAAAATGAATATAATATTCCGTGCGTATATGCCGGAAATTAAAATATTTTATTTAGCAGTATTAAAAAATAGTATATATACGACAGCAAAATTCAGTCTATTCGCCCAAATTTTCTTAGGTTATCCTCAATCTTAAAGAGTCAATCTCTGCGAGATTTCAAAATAAGACAGAACAAAACGTCTACCATATTTTGGATACAATCAAACATAACACGCACGACATACATTATAACTTTACACAACACGCATCATTGAATATTTTTGAGAAAGATCAAAGGATAAATTTCTGTAATTAAAAGGTTAATTTTTTTATTTTAATAAACTTTGTTCAAACACTTTGTTTTCTATTCAATAATTATATAGGAACCAGCAAGTTGGGGTTTTAAAAGGTCACTGGTTCGGTCCCGGTTCGCGGCACCAAATGTTGAGGTCTCAGTTTTTATATGTCCAAGAAACGCCAATGCACATTTACTGACGAGTTGAAAAAGGAATTTTCTTTTATAAAATAAAGCAAAATTGAAAATAGTGTTCACTGTAATATATGTAACAATGACTTATCGATTGACTCGGGTGGTAAAAATGATATAACCAGACATGTTTCCTCGGATAAACATAAACGAGCATTATTAGCTTCAGCTTCTTCAGCAAAAGTAAGTAGTTATTTTCGAAAGTTTGAATTTGGTTCAAAAGAAAAGGAATTAGCTACTGCCGAAGCAGTTTATACATATCACACTATAATGCATAATCAAACATTCCGATCAATGGATTGTACATTTAAGCTGATTCGTACATTATTCGAGCCAAAGTTTACTTGCGCTCGCACAAAAACCGAAACGATTATAAAAAATGTATTTGTATCTTATATAATTCAGCAACTTATGAAAACTTTGGAAAATATTGATTTCATTACAATATTTACAGATGCGTCAAATCATACAGAAACTAAATTATTTCCATCACTAATTCGTATTTTGATTACAAACTAGGTGTACAAATTAAACTTTTAGATTTCGTATCTCTTCCAGGTGAAAATTCGGAAATAGTAGCTAACTCAATTATAGAAATATTGAAGAAATTTAGTTTAGAAAATAAAATTGTAGCTATTTGCGCAGATAATACAAATACAAACTTTGGTAGCCTTCTTAGAAAAGGAGCAAATAATGTACATAGTAAACTTAAGAACCATATTCAGAAGCCAATTATTGGTGTGGGGTGTGCTGCCCATATAATGCACAATAAAATTCAGTCAGCAGCAGATCAATTTCTTACTGATATTGAAGGAATCATAATTAAAATTTACAGTCAGTTACACTGTAAGGGTTGAGTTATTAAAAGAGTTCTGTGAGGATGCAGAGATGGAATACATGTGCTTTGATAGTAAGACTAGGTGGTTGGCTATGGTTTCGCCATTCAACGAATTTTAAAATTATATTTTCCCTTAAAATCATATTTCCTATCCATCAACAACTGTCCAATAGTTCTGCATAAATTTTTCGAAGAAAATAGCTCAGAATTGTGATTATATTTTATGCATAGCCAGGCAGCAATATTTACAATACAGTGAAGAGTATTGAAGATGATAAAATTACAATTATGGAAGTTTTGACGAGAATAGTCGATACGCAGTATCTACCTCTAAATGTCTGTAGTCAGCTAAGAAATTTAGAAGAAAATGGTTGGTCCAAAATAAATTCCTTCAAATCCAATACGAATAATTTTTATAAAAATTGTATTCAATATTTAGAATTTCACGTATCACAATTTGAACATTATTATTGCTTTAAATGGATTAATCTAGAAACCATTGTTAATTGGTAAAATGTGCAAGAAAGTTTTGAATTTATTTCGCCTAATTGATTTCTGAAATGTTGCATTCATGGTAAATTCAATCTCTGGTATGATAACTGCCCAATATGTTCTACTTTTTTCTCTTAATGATGCATTTATATAGTCTCTTATTGTCCTGAATTGACGTTATTAGTCTGCGAATTAGGATAGATACCACTTTGTAAATAAAACAATTAAATATATAATATCTTTGCTTCGCTTTCATTAATTCTTATCTTTAGGGCATGAAACATTTCATTTGCTAGTTCTGTATTAACCTTTTGCAATCTATTGAAAAGAAATGTGAAAACCTCCTCAGCAATAAGTAAGTTGCTGTCTTTTTTACTTAATTCTTTTACAGCAAATGATATCACGGATGCAGAAATAGTCTGCCTCACTCAATATCTTACCAATCTGAAAGACGATATGCGCAAACCCTATGCAGACATGCTGTATCTCGATATACCAAATTGGGTCACCTTGCCATTTGATGCACAGCCTTTTCTCGAAGATGCTATTCTACAAGAGGAACTTCTTGAATTGAAGAATGATTCAGAGGCCAAGGCATCCTTCACCCTCCGTGGTTATCAATCAATGTGGCTACAGTTTCATACCATGTATCCGCATCTATGGAGCAAAGTTGAATTGCTTATTCTGGCATTCCCAACAACATGGCTGGTCGAGGCCGGATTCAGTGCGGTGACAAATTTGCTCACTAAAGCTCGAAATCGTCTGGACATTTGCAAAGCTGGGGACCTACGTATGTTTCTTACTAACATGTCACCTGATATACATACACTAGTAGCTGGACTGTTTTAAAACATCGATATTTGCATTACCTAGTTCAATTAAGGCTGTATTTATACAGTTACTCAATTTTAAAAAACAATTTATCATAGGAAGCATAGAATTCCAGCGAGTCTTGCAATCGAGTAACATGCGAAGTTTTTTGCCTTCTTGCACAAATACATGTTTTTGTAGAATAATGCTTCTTACAGATGACTTTTTAAAATATTTTATTATTTTTCGAGTCTCAGCTAGAACGACTTCAATATCATTATGGACTTCGGGAATATCACTTATAGTTTCATCATCAATTGGAGTCAGAAACAAATAAATCAACGTGCCCAATATTATCACTTTCATCAGAATAGTCATCATCGTCTTGGAATTCTTCATTTGAATCATCGTCTTCAACATCAACATCTTTTGACTGCAACCTTTTTTTATAGAAGTTTACGTGTTAACACTTTAAAGGTTTTCACAAAACTAAACTTATATAAAAACTTAAATGCTAAATGCCTAATATATAAAAATAAAACTGTAATTTCAACTAGGCAACTAGATTCAAATTCCTTTTTTTAAATAAAACAAAAAATCCGAGAAATTCAAATTTCCAATGCTTGCGCACAATGGTCACTTAGATTTAAATTCAAATCCACGCATATTTTTGAAAAATATTTTTGGTTGATATGTTTAAAATAAATTCACTAAAAAAAATTCTGAAACACAAATCCATTAGTTAAATAATTTCTGACCATTATTTACTATCTAAATTATTTTCAAAAATTTAAGTTAAAAAACTAAATATAAAATTTGTAAATTTATCGCAATCGCCAATTATTGAGAACTTTTTGAACATCCTCAAAGTTATTGATTTTTATTTTGTTTATCTCTGAACTTCTAAATATATATTTTAACCTCGTTTCTCCATAAAATTATTGGATTTCAGAGATGTTTACAAAATACAATTTTCATACTCTAAGATATGCATTACTTTCTAATTTCATTAATTTTGTTTAACATATAAAATTAAATTCACGGACTTTTCTAATACTAAGTAAAATGATATAAATTATTGACTTTCAGTTATATTTCAAGTACTTTCCGTAATTATAACCAATATAACCAATAATATAAAGAAACCCGGTATGTAGCCTTTCAACTAATAATTAAAATAGTAAATTATATTTATTGATTTTATTTGTTTGTAAATTATATTTTGTACTCATTTCCTCATTTATTTGATAATTTAATTTTCTCTTCTTTTCTAATAATTTTACATTTATCAGAATTGAAAGATATTACAAGAATAAACAATCACATATTTTCAAAAAAATATTTCGGCATTAAAATGCTGGTAAGCCTGTTATAGCACGTCCAATTATTAGTGCATGGACGTCGTGAGTTCCCTCGTATGTGTTAACCGCTTCAAGATTAATCATATGCCGAATAATATGATACTCATCAGAAATTCCATTGCCACCTAGCATGTCACGAGCCATTCGAGCACATTCAAGTGCTTTACCGCTGTTATTTCTTTTAATAATCGAAATCATTTCTGGTGTTACAAGTCCCTCATCCTTTAAACGTCCAACCTCCAAAAAAGGTAATATCAACACATAATTAAAATATTTCAAAAGAATATTAAATATTAAACAGTTTATATTAATTATATAATGATAAAATTTCCAAAAATTCATCAAATCAATATCAATTATGGCTCACTAGAACACAAAAAACATATTATTGCAAGTCATTGAAAGCCGGTGAACTCCAGAAACCAAAATGCATTCAATCACAATTTTTCAAACCATGTGAAATCTGAATTCATACAATTGTTCAATATTTAAAACCAATAAAATTTAAAAACCGTGGTATCTATAAAACTACACTATAAATTTCTGATATATTTTATACTTGGTTTTAAGTTGTTACCATGTATTCAGAAACGTTAAAATTCCACTAGTGTTAAGCCCTTGTTACACCAGTGTTATTAATACATGGAAGTTGCAGATCATGCACTATAAAGCTGTTTATGGTCATTGTGACTAAGAAAATACTAAAATTGAAATAGAAAAACGATTGAAACCATTTATTTTTCATCTGTGATCTATTATTTATTTACAACTTCATTTAATTTTCGATTATAGATTAATGCGATATATTTAACATTGATCTATGGTCGAAAACCAAATAAAATAAAAAATTATATAAATATTTGTATATAATAATAATTAATTAATATTAGGAGAAATTGGAGAAATTAATGCTTCATTCGATAAAAGTCAATTTCAAGGTGTCGGTTAAAATTAAAAGTTATGGTATATACATCTTAAATTCATGTTATTTATTCAAATATTCGTGTGATGTAGTCGCATTATGGAATGATCAATTTCTTAAGAAATTGCGCGTCTGAAGTTGTTATCTCATATCAAATTAAATATGCGATTATTATTTAAAATGAAGTAAAAGTTACTCATGCAGATCGAATGCAATTCAATCGCAACTAACAATGTATGTTCTTTATTTAAGATATGCAAATAGTTTATATATGCAAGAATATTTTATATTTCTAAAAAATATCAATGANCTTAGCATTTCCGGGTACTCCTGATATTAATTCAGTTTAATATATCTATTAAAAAAAATTAACATGAGAGCTGAATTATTCGAAGATCTTAATTCTGATATATTTGCAGAAAAGTTGTTGAAATTGGAACATGGAAAAATAAAACAAGATCAATCCAGATTTTTATTTTTTAACTTCAATGCAACGCTGGATATCAGCAAGTAATATTATAAAATTTATGTTAATTTTTATTTGAAATAAATTAGAATTCTTTATTTTCTTTTTATCCAATCGGTGGTAAAACCTATATGGGACATTGCTAGTGACATATTTCTGAATAATTTTTAACTGTTTTCATCATTAAATTGTAATGAAAACTGTATTTTATTACAATTTCATTAAAAATAAGTATAATATTATCGGACAAAACAAAACTTGTCTAAATATAAAAGAAAAATTATTACTCGAAGACACGCTTGAAGACCAAGTGTAATTTCTGTTAACATGTCTGCTAATTTCTTCTGTATCAATTGGCACTTGGCAAGGGGTTTAGCAAATTGTATACGGTCAAGTGTATAATTACGAGCAGTTTCCAAACAAAATTCCGCGGCACCCATTGTGCCCCAAGCTATTCCATAACGAGCATTGTTTAAACATCCAAATGGGCCCTACAGAGATAATTGTAGTCTGATTTTTATTAATTAAATCCCAACTATATAAATCTTAAAAATAAATAATCTTATGACAAATAGACGGTAATGGAATAATTTAAATAAATAGGCAATTATTATTGATTGAAAATTTTCGACCTAAAATAGGTCTTGTTTACTCAAATACATAATTTAGTTGATCTTACTAAATGAACGTATTGATTGAACCTGCAAAAAAAATTTATATATTAAAGAAATTAATTTTTTTAAAAGGACTTAAATTATTTGTAATATTTGAGGGAAATTTTTATATTTCCTTAATATTTTAAAATTGTGGTTATTTTGGTTGTTATGGTTATTTTCTATAGATTATTTGTATAAAATAATGGCCACATTTATATTTTTTAGGCTATAAGGTAGCAAAATTGAGACCCATTCAAATTTTTTTTAATTGTATAAAAAAGGCACAAGAACTTTGCTAGCCTGAAGATTAAACTAATCAATTATTGAAGTATCAAAAACAAGTGTCATGTTTCTAAATGCAACAATCCTTTACAGTCTTAAATTGGTAATAAAACACGTAGAGATGTATCCTATACAGTAGACTTCCACTATAAGGTACACGCTATAGAGGATGCATCACTTTTTGCAAAGATCTAAGCGCGAAAGAAGTATACTTTATAGATAGCCATGAGCGAGATCTCGCCTTGTTCTTGTTTCTCGTGAGAAACGAGAAATAGAAAATTCTCGCGAGAAGTAGAACAAGACTTAAATATTATATTATTTTCCAAATTTAAAAAATATTATTATTAATAAAATGCTTCTAATTTGTTTTTTTAATTAATTAATATATTGACTCGGTGATTTTAATAAATCTAATTAAATTTCAACGATTAAAAATGTCACCAGGAAAAGTCAAAATCTGGAGATATTTTCAAAAAACAAGTGATGAACAAAAGATGAAAACACACCTAAAAAAAACAGCCAAGATTATGTTGAGTAATTTCAAAAAAACTGACGACTCTCCTCCTCCTACTAAGAAAAAACAACAAACCATTGTCAAAATGCTTGAAACAAAGTCCAAATATGTCAAAGACAATCCCATTCAAAAACAGTTTGACTCCGCAATGCTGGATTGCTTTTGTACCGTTCTGGCATCCTTTTCAGCAGTCGAAGGAAGAGGTTTCAAGAAACTGTCCGACATTGCAAATCCTAAACTTAACCTTCATCACAGAACAAAATACTCAAGAAAGCTTTCAAAGGTGAATGAAGAGCATAATAACGGAGATTACGCCAAATCCAAAAAGTGCAGCATTTACTTCTGACCTTTGGACTTCTATAGCTCTAAATTTTTCATGCTATTGACGAAAATTGGAGACTATATAACTGGACATCGCATGTCCAACAGTTTCCAGATAGACACAGTTGGATTCTTTCTTGGAAGAGCTAAAATTGCCAGCTGATTTACCGATGTACTATGTGAACGACCAGACAAGAAACATGAAACTTGTGCAACAATCATATTTTGTAATGTGCATTTCAAGACTCCTGGAATGGACGATGCGCTGCAAATATGCAGAGATCTGGCTTCTTTAACTCACCAGTCAACAGTTGTAGCTGAGTTGCTTGAATAAGAATCTGAAGCTCAAGGAATCGATTTTAGACAGTTACACCAATCTGTTGACAGAAGATAATACGGTGAACTGGCTTCAATTTTACAACTAAAGACTGCTTATGTGCAAATTATTTTTTTCTTCAAAGACCATCGGTGCATCACAGTGGAAATCAAATGAAGGGAGCAGTAGAAATTTTGGCACCACATAAAGATGCTACAGAAACGTGGTCGGCCGAGTCCAATAATTAACACTGTCTCCGATTATCTTTATTTAATTCATGATATTATATTTTGACGATAAGTCATAATTTGGTGTTAGAAGTGATATTAGATTATAACAAGACCATAACAAAAACATTTAATCTTATAATTTGAGTTAAAAATCTTTCAATCAAAGAAATTTCAATAAAAATATCTATTTTGGTAGAAATTTTAAAATAGGCAGTGTTCAATAAGTACTCGGAAAAACCCATAAAAATAACAGTACTTTAACAATATTTTAGTGAAATTATAATAAATTATCTGTGATGACAAAAGTATAGTTTGTTTTAATATTCATCTGCATAGCAGCGTAAGATACCACATTTTCAATATATTTGTCAAATCATGCTAAATTCTGTATTAAATATTAAAATGAGATTAATTTGCGTGGTGATAACAGTCAGCAAAATGTGGATTCAGTTGGAGACATCGTATGGAAATATATGTTTCTCTCGTACCGCAATATACGATTGAATTAGCCAGTTCAAACATGGTCAGCAGTCAATGTTTGATGAGAAAGTTGGTCGTCCTTGTGAAATTTCTAACCAATAAAAAGAGGAATATTTTCAAATTGTGAAAAAAGAACGCCTTATCTCTATCGAGGATATCTGACAGTAGTTAAATGTGAGTACCAATGGTAGAGATTCAGAAAATTACGTTTTTCTCTTAGATCACTCTCTAATAATCCCGATGTTGCGCCCAGTGACTTTTATCTATTCAGGCGATGGAAATCTAGCAAAATTTTAAACAGAATGTAAAAGCTTTCTTGAAAAATTAAAGCCCAATTTTGTTTAAGTATACCTTGAAACTCTTGTATCGCTTGAAGTGTAGAGATATCAATGGACCATATAATAGGAAAATAAAGTATGCATATCCTAGTTGTTCCAAGTTGGTTTCCTTTAGCACCTAGTTCGGATACTTATCGAACTCACCACGTAATTCTAAAATTATTGCACTATCGTTATCAGGTAAGTCCTTAACTATTAGTAATTTTTCATTAGTATCGATAAAAAAACTTATTGATGCGTCACAATCGATATTATAAATAAATATCAATATCGATTAGAAATTAAAAAAAATTAAAATAAATACCTGCAGTCCTACTATATTTGGGAAACATATTTTCACCAGATACCTCAACATCATCCATTGATATTTGACCAGTTATACTTGCTCGCAAAGAAAACTTACCTGTAAAATATTATTATTTCTTTGAACAAGTTAGAACTAAGAAGAATTAGAAAATAAATACTTTGAAGATGCTTGCATTTAAATAAATGTTTAAAATTATATTAAAATTTATTTTTAAAAAAGATAATTTAAATTAATATAGGGAAATTACAAATTATTGATAAAAAAATGGAATCTAATGTAATACTTTTAATGGAATTGATGATTAAAATGTAAAATTTATTACCTTCAATTGTTGGAGTAGTTAAACCTTTCATGCCTCTTTCTAAAATAAATCCTCGAATTTTATTATCTACATCACATTTTGCCCATATGATAAATAAGTCAGCGATTGGTGAATTTGTAATCCTGTATTTAAAAATAAAATATTTTTCGTATTAAAATAAAATTTAATTTTTAAACATCAATTTTTGAAGTACGAAAAATGAAAGATTAACAAGATAAAAATGGGGAAAATCCTATTTCATTATGGTAATGTCGGCTTAATCCTACTATAAGATGTTGAAAATTATAAAAATTGAAAATTATCATTTATCATACGCATATTTCTTTTAAATACAATCATGTTTTACATATTTGGTATTTTAAATAAGAACATATTGGTTAGCAACAAAAAGGGATGAAAAATAAAAACATATTTACATAAACACGATTTCTTCCAAACTCTTCCCATTCAGAATTATCAGTTCATTAAACAATTGGAACTTGGTACATATCCTCCAAAACAAAAAGCCACACAGATATCCGGCCAGATAAACTCGCGATACATATTCATTCCTCAATTTCCTCTTTGCATGAGCATATGTTGTTTTTTGCGTGTGGATGCTGGGGTCGTCCGAAGAAACAAAGTTTAAGGAATGTATAACTACATCATGCATGTAACTGCAAGATGTCTGTATTGGCCTATATGCGGCAAACTATCGTTGATAATCCTTGTTCCTGGAAGTATTCGCCTGTTGATTCCAAAACTTTCACCGCATTCGTATTTGGAACAACTTACAAAAAACATTCCTTAGGACGTCGTTTGTATGTCCCGAACACCATTTATGTGAGCTTAAGAGCCCTCGATTATATTTTCGTTTTAAAAAGTAAGATTCATCAATTTCCACTTCCAAATATTGTCGGATTCATCAAGACCTCCTATTGTATCGTTGAAATCTGACAACCCCAATGCACACAATTCTCGAAGACCTTTGAATTTATCAACTAGTTTTTTTATTTATTCAGTAAAAATTTCGTCCTGCAACATGTTTTTTGACCAGAAGAATATTGGTAATATTTGTTGGTGAAGCGGTATTTTGCTGTCATAAAAAATTGAAAAATACAGGACTGAAATTTCTTTCCGGCAAGGCAATATGTATGACCAAATGAAACCATCAATTTTAGTTCCACTTCTTATTAATTTTATCAACGTATTGCAAACAAAACACTATATTATATTCTGAGTGAGTCTGTGACTAGCAACCATTCCAAAATTTCTAATTTTCTGCCGCGAAACACATCATAAAGTGTCGAACTGTTGAATTTGTTGATGGTATCATCAATTTTTAAAACATCTTATGTTTGGGGAAAATAAAATATACCAAATTTTTATTGGGTAGAGTGGCTTGAAACATTTGACAGTTCATTATAAAAATTTTCCTAACATTTTGGCAAATATGATTATACTAATACAAACTGTATTGGTTGAAAGCTGGGATAACTTATGTATGCATGTCAAATTGAAATTTCTTTTAAATGTATTGAGTTTTAAACGATATTGAGCTGGTTTGGGTCATAATTTTCCCCAAGTAAAATACGACCACTGTAGACTTTTAGCGTATAGATTAGTGTTGACAGTATTTAAAAACTTTCGGTTAAACTCACCACTGTATCAAAAGAATTGAATTCAGCGTTTACAGTCCGGTAGTTTAATAGTAAATTATATTTAGTAAAATAGTTTATTTATATAGAAATTTCGAAAAATTATTCAGTTGTTGGTCAATAATTTGATTGAATACTGAATCAAATAAAATATTAAGCGAAATCGAATTGTCTAAATATCTCTAATTCTCTAAGAATCTTTATAGGTGAAACGATTTTATAAAAACTAGGTTTGCGTGTTCTATATCATAAAAGTATTCCTTTAGAAATTCATTTTTCTTCATTTAGATTTCGACTATAAATAAATAATTTTTTAAGTACAAATTTTCAGCATTACCTTTTTCATGTGTTATTTGAAAAAAGAATAAAAAAACAAAGCCAAAATTTTCTTTAAAAATGAAATTATCTATGTTGTGTCAAAACACTAGTCGTATTTCGATTAAAGACATAAATAATGATTATAAGTCCATTTTTATACATTAATTATACATTAATTATTGA
>CAUHTR010007720.1:0-22748 GCA_959609185.1 Schmidtea polychroa
TCGGAAAAGATGGAAGAACTTAAATTAAAATAGGAATCAATTTTTATGGGACCAAGGATTTGGTAGGTAAAAATATAAGATTAATAAGTCGTTATGACGAAATATATTTAAAATCTTGAAATAATATATTTAAAATCTTGAAACAATATATGTAAAAACTTGAAATAATATATTTAAAATCTTGAAATAATATATTTAAAATCTTGAAACAATATATCTAAAAACTTGAAACAATATATTTAAAATCTTGAAATAATATATTTAAAATCTTGAAACAATATATCTAAAAACTTGAAACAATATATTTAAAATCTTGAAATAATATATTTAAAATCTTGAAATAATATATTTAAAATCTTGAAATAATATATTTAAAATCTTGAAATAATATATTTAAAATCTTGAAACAATATATCTAAAAACTTATATTGAAATTTAAAAACTTACATCGATATTTTAAAAACTTCCAAACAATAAATATTAGATTCAATCCAAGAAGCTTTAATGCGCAGTCCATTCTTTTTAAGCTAATTCATATATAACAAAGAAATCACGAAATATCGATTTATTCAAATAAACTCTTGTCTAGCAAGAGCTTTTTCAATATATTTCCTCATGTTAGCAAACCAACCACCAAAATCGATTCCTTCATTATCCAGTGTAGTCCGTATTCTGGTTTTCAATTCATCTCGATTTGCAGCCGAAGGATGAATGGCAAATAGCACCGATTTAAAATGGCTAAAGTACTCTTCAATCGGATTTAACTGGGGGGAGTAAGGGGGTAAAAATCGAAAATTAATATTATTAGACTCCAACAGACTAATAACAGTTCTGGAATGGTGAAACCTACAGTTATCCATTATCAATACGTCATTCGGATTAGATCTAAAATGGCTCAACAACTTTTCCTCAATAAAACCACAAAAACTTTCTCCGTTAAAAGCACCATCTTTGATTTCATAAGAAACTATTCCAGATTTCTTAATTGCCACCATACAACTGATATTAGTACCACGATTGCCTTTAACGATTTTGTAGGCTTTTGAATTTTTGGGCGAGTAACCGTAGTTCCTGGTTTGATGCAAATTCAGTCCGGTTTCATCCAAAAAAACCAAATGATCATTCGAGATAAAATTTGTTTCACGGGCGTATCTTTGCCTTAGATCGATATTTTTAGGGGTGTTTCGTTCCTGTGGAATTCTGACCAGTCGTTTCCTGGTATATTCCATCTTTTTAAATATTTTAGAAACAGCACTCGAGCACCTAGTTATTCCGGAGTGTTGCAACTCTTCGGATATTTCGGGCTGGGTAAATGAGGCGTCTCTTTGTAAAATTTGGCTTATTTTGGATTTCACGACGGACAAATCTGCCATTTTCCTTCCTTTCTTCGGACCGCAGATTTCTTCGTCCGTTGCGCCGTCGCATAGTTTTCCGACCAGGTTATATGCGGTCTGCAGACTAATCTCTTGCTCGGAGGCGATTGTTTTTGTATCGGTATTTTTTTCAACCGATTTTCGGACTCGTTTTATGATTTCGAGCGTAACAGTTTGCCGCCTTTTTCGAACCCTGACATCTTGGCGCTCTTCGGAGGTTTGTTCAGTGCTGTTGGACATGGTTGAGGGATTTAGTTTTGAATGCATAAATTCCAGTCTTAAAATATATCGATGTAGGTTTTTAAAATTTCAATATAAGTTTTTAGATATATTGTTTCAAGATTTTAAATATATTATTTCAAGATTTTAAATATATTATTTCAAGATTTTAAATATATTATTTCAAGATTTTAAATATATTATTTCAAGATTTTAAATATATTATTTCAAGATTTTAAATATATTATTTCAAGATTTTAAATATATTTCGTCATAACCCTATAATACAATGTTTGAAAGTAGTAACAACATGAAGCCAGTGCAATTGCATCGCCTAATTCATCAGCAATTATTCTGGAAAAAGTCTGAGTTTAAGTTCTGTCATGGCAGTTGTCATTTCCACAATAAACGTTATAGGTAAAAAAGGATTGTATCACCGGCAGTTGAAAATATTCCTGGAAACTGTTGAAGCTGTACATGGTGATTTGTTATATCATAGTGAGTTAAGGTGATTACATCGCGGAAAAGTCATGAAACGGGTTTTTGAACTTAAAGCTAAAATTGACATTATTATGACAGAAAAATTAAAACCTATTGCAAAACTATCTGATCCTGCATGATTGTGGGATCTAGGTTTTACAACAGATATAACTAAACATCTCAATATCCTCAATTTAAAAATGCAAGCCAAAGGTAAACTTATTTATCAATGTCAAATCTTTCATATCAAGATTGAAAGTTTTTAAAAGACAATTTCAACAAAATATTTTCACACATTTTTAATCTTGTGAAATTTAAAGGGAAAGCAGATCAAAAGATAAGAATAGTCAGGGCCGTAACACGGGTGGTACGAGTGGTGCAGTCGCACCGGGTGCACATCTGAAAGGGGCGGAAAACTGGGATGTAACATTCTTTTAATGTTAATAAAAAATAAAAAAAATTATCAAATTGCATGCACGAAAAAAAGGGCACCCTACCTAGCCTATCTTTAACATTACTTGTTGGACTGGTCCATTAACATGCCCTCGAAGGTGTGTATTTTGTAATATGTTAGTCCACAAAATGGGTTCCTGTCATTTTTTCAATTAGCAACAGAATTTTAAGAGCATTACCACCTATTATAATAGCTGGAGATAAATACATAGTTAACAATCTCAACATGAATATTATAATTATTATAGTAGGGTGTTTTGAATTCGGGTTTTAGGGGCGCCAGATATATGAACCGCACAGGGCGCAATAATGCCTTGTTACGGCCCTGAGAATAGTTTTTCTATTAATGAAGTATCAACAATATTGCATTGCTTCAAGATGAATTTAAGAAACGCTTTTCTGATTTCTTTCCAAATGAAACATTATTTAATTTGTTCAAAAATTCTTTTGAAGTAAATGTGGATGACATGGATCCAAATTTGCAATCAAACGATAACATAAGCCCGATTTATTCATTTTTGCAGGAAAATACTTTCTGCAAATTTTAAAAATTTTACCAGGAAAATAATTTCAATGTTTGGAAGCACCTGTGTCTGTGAGCAAGCCTTTTCACAGATGAAATATATAAAATCTTTATAATATAATATTATAGTAACATATAAAATAATGAAAACTTTGATACGGACTGCTGAACTCATGAAAGGTTTTTATGTGGCCCCCTTCTTAAAAACATTGGGGACCTCTGGTATATACCGATACTAAATAAAGGACTCGCAAACTTGTTCTGAAAGCATAGCGTTTACATAATAAATTTTAAATAATGTAGAAATAAAACATGTTCAGCCATCTAGTCTAGTTTGCATAAGAGGAAATGTTGACAAATATACATACATATCAGGATTCTTATAGTTAAGATTTTATGGTCTAAAACAATAGGAATTTTATGGTCAAATGAGATTTGTATACAAATTTTTAATGGGTAAATTCTTTAATTAGGAAAGACTTGTGTCAATAGAAAAACCAAATCTTACCATATTATTTACTAATTATTTTTTTTTAATATTATTCGTTAAACAAAATCATTTTAGATAAAATGTAGAATTGTAGAACTAACAAATCAAGAAATTTATATTTTTGGAACTTTGGGAATTTTCACCTGTTTCACTTTTATCTTAATTGTTTTAAATTAATTGTTTTTAAATTTAAAAAATATTTTAAAAGTTTTTAGTGTTTTAAATGGAAATGGAAATTATAAAAATTATTTTAATCACTGTGAAATGAAATTTCAAAAATGTTAAACTTAAATTTTTAAAAACAATTAAGAGTTAAAGATTAAAGATTACATTTAAAATATAGAAATGTGTTAAAATTTATAGAATGAATTTGAGTAGTATAGTTAAAATTTTACAAATTGAAAAATTTTAAATATAAATTAAACCAATTAACCTCTACCGTGGAAAAAAATTTTTGTTATGCAAACTGTATTTTTTCTTTCATAATTTTAGATGTTATGTTGTCCTGGCAAAATAAAATGTTTTTGTAAGTGAAAATGAGTTGTCTTTTAGAAATTATGAGGAAAATAAAAAAACCCTGAATTTTCGTACTTTTTTTAAAAAAATTTTAAATTTTTTTTAACGCTGCTTCAATTGTTCTATACTAAATTGTACTGTTCAATAATGAACTAAATTGATACGTATATTTGATGTTAATTGTTTTTAGTAATCATATTTGGTGTGATAAACACCAACATGGAGCTGCAGATAGTGCTGTATCACATTCCGAAATTTTCTTCCATCGGGACCAGGTCTGTTGCAACACACTTTGCATCTCTTTGTTGTTATAAATTATAAAAAGTTATAAATTATAATCATAATAAGATAATAATAAAAATTTTTTGTTCTTTCGTACATTTTTGTTCTTGTCTACTTTCCACTTTCACTTTGGGCATCACATGATGACCTACTTTTATCATCCACTGTTGAACTGGCTATTGGATTACCCGCCCTATACATTTCCTATGGTATTTTCGTATTAACACGAGTTTACTCGAGACGCGCGGCACACAGAAGACTTTTACATCTGATGACGAGTTAATTCGTGACACACGGTAAAGGGATTAATAGTATGTTGTATTGAATGATTGTGAAATACAGAAAATCTGCTGATTGCATTAATATCTGGAAATCTCCTTGTAAGACTTTGTTTAACTAATTTTAATTAATGTTATGGTTTTGAAAAAAAAATCTTTTTGGAATTATAAGAACTTTTTTTTCAAATTTCATCACTGATTTCTTTTCCATTGACATTGTATTCATTAAAAAGTTTGATATGAATCAGTAAATATATCGATGTTTTTGATAAATGGAGGTTTTAAATAAAACGAGTTCGACTAAAAAGATAACTCGAATAATCACTATTTTAGATTTTATTAATTTTCATGAATTTTAAATAAATTATAACAAAAACTGATCATCAGATAATTACGGATAGCCAATGGGTTCGTGGTTCTTCATTGGAAAAGAGTCTAATTTTTCATTTTTTTATTACGACTAGATCAAAAATTTATATTTTCCCATGTAACGCAAATTTCCGACACTGACTTTATCAACTGCTATTGCATTATATGTGAAAATATAAAGTTTGAGATCAATAATCGTAATGAAAATAAATTAAAAGAAAACAGATAAAAGGTAGGCTAGAAAATAAATATTTTCACTTAAAAAGTATAATTATCAAAGGTTTGTATATATAAATTTATTCATTTGTTCATTTGTTCATTATATTTACATAACATAATCTCTCTGTTAAAACATGAGTTTACATATGACCAAATTGAAATTTTACAAAACTTTTATTTTTATTCGACTGTTAATGGTTTGAAAATAAATAAATTTTGCAAAAAAGTTAATTTAAAATTGTTATTTATTTTTTTAAATGTAATACAGTAAATCCTCCAACTGCGCTGTAGATACGTTCCACAAAAACAACGAGCAAACCGAAACCGCGCATTGTGAACCCAATTTTTTATGCAATTATAGGGTTTGGTTCCAGATATTAGAAAAATTGCAAAAAATATAATTGGTAAATTATGAGGTCAATGCGCGTCTGTGTGCGCACACAGACGCGAGCAATGTCATATTTTGGGTTAAATTATGGGTTTATCTCGCGTCTGTGTGCGCTTTTTGCTTTGTTGATTGGAATTGTGTGCGCACACAGACGCGAGCAAGAGATTTTTATCGATTTTGAATAGGATGATGAGTTATGTTTTTTGGAGTTTAATGGAGTCGAATTCGAATTATTATGGCTGCTTTTAATGAAGAAATTTATGAATCTGATAACTCAATGGAAATGGGAAATACTACCAACGAAACTGATGGTTCCTTTTTTATGACCCCAAGAGATCCTGATAACGTTAATGGTGTTTTTGGCCAACTAATATTAAATTTATTTAGTGGATGGATTTCCGTTGGTATTCGAGGCAATAATTGTGATGTAGTAGCTACACAAAGAAAGGTTCCAGATAAAATGATTGAGAAGAGTTCAGCTACAAGATTGTTTAATATTACTGAAAGTACTGGAGGTGTTATGACTGGTATGATCCCTGATTATCGATCTCAAGTATGTCGTGCACAAATGGAAGCAGCTCGATTTAGATATAAAAATGAATATGAAATGCCTTGTGACATAATATGTCGGCTGAGATGCGACCATTAGGTTGTTCAATGATGGCATTATCTTATGATATTGAAATGGACAAACCGTTATTATTCAAAACTGATCCCAGTGGCTCTGTTGATGACAATAAAATTGTTATTCTTTATCTTGAATTTAAACAATAATAAAGTCTTTATTCAACGACTAATATACATATTTACATTAATATAAGCATAAAAACTATAGAAAACAGTCTCAATTCAACAACTCATACATAACGAATATAAACATAAATAAAACTTAAACATAAATAATGTGGTTTTAATCACTGCTACATTCTAATGACCGTGATTCTATATGTTTTTGAAAAGCACTTATAATTATGTAATTTCACATCGTCATCCTAACGCGATCACTATAAAAATGAAACTGTCAATAATTATAAGTGGGATATAATTATATAATTATATGGGGAATCACTATTTTCCGTTTCAAAAATTGTATGACTCACTGATATGAATTAACATGATTTTTTTATAAAAAACAGCAAAACAAAACCGCGCAGCTACGAAATTTTGGTATTTAAAACTTGGCCGCGCAATTACAAAACTATGCAATGAAAAACCGCGCAGTTGGAGGGTTTACTGTATTTCAGAAATACATTTGTTTAAATAATTAATTTTTCCCTCAATTATATTAATTAATATTTAATTTTATCAATAAATTTTGGATTTTAATGCCATTATAGAACAGTTAAAACATCTAATAATTTATTAATTAAGAATGATCTTAAATTCATCTTTTCCCGATTAAATTTGATTTTAAACTTTATTTTTATTAGTTTATGAAATTCTTTAAAAAATTATTGATTAATTTTCATCTAACCATAAAATGATAATAGCTTTTTGAAAATGAAAAAAGAATGCCCAAACCAATTAAATGTTGATTTAAAAAGATTAAATAAAGTTATGTAAAGATGGTGTAATAATAAGATTATGAATAAAGAAATTTGAATGAAATATATTTCAAGGTTATCAAAATAATGCAAAGTTTGAATAGAACTTCCTTAAATGAAAGTAAATAGATTTTTTAATGATAACATTGTTTGTCAGAAGCAAATAAGGGATAAGTTATTTTATCATTTTCGTCGAAAATTAAAAGAATAAAATTTGCAATATATTATTAATAGATAATTAACATCGAAAACTTTTTTAATTTTTTGTATTTTCAATATTGATTTTAAAAATATTTTTAAATTTTTGATTTTAGTAACAATTGAAAAATTATTATTATTATTATTATTATTATTATTATTATTATTATTATTATTATTATTATTATTATTATTATTATTATTATTATTATCATCATCATCATCATCTATTAATTTATAAATGGGTTTATCCGAATGCATTTATTTAAGTAAATTTATTTTTGTTGATCTTTTGTACAATTTTGTTTTTATTTATGTGTAAATATAAACATTAATAAGTATTAATTAATAAAAATATATAATAAACACCGGTTTACGCAATAATATTATTGGCAGTAAACAAATAAACAAAACTTATCATAATCATTTATGCTATTTTTTATGAAATATTTATTCTTCTCATAATCTAATAAATAACTTTATGAGGTATTTCAGTATGTTTATTACATAAATATTTTCAATCGTATACACTCTTAATTAAAACAAATAAATAAAGTGAAAAACTAAAATTTTGTACAATTACCAAATCCTTTCAATTTCTGCTCAAATCTGGAGCCACATTTGATAACCAATCCAAAGAAGCAATAAAGTTTCTCGAGATGGAAAATAGTGATTTGAGATTTAGATTTATCGTTTCAGTGACTTTAATTTCGATAATAAATTATATAAATTGAAAAAAGATATGTTAGTCAAATGCAATTTTTTGCATTTCTTTAAATTTTTAATGATTAAAACAAAAGTAAATTATTATATGATAAAAAAAAATCAAATATACAAATTATCCAAAATGAGAATACTTTGGAAGTAAATTGTATCAAATATTATATTTTCAAATTTTATTTTCCTTTAGGGATATTTAGTATAAATATGAGTGGTAAATATTGTTGTTTTTAATTAGTTAAATATTAAAGTCGGTGTTTCTGACCACGTGTTCTGTAAAAACAATTAGATAAATAACACTCAAAGTATATTTCTATTCGAATTCATATAATCTATTATTTAGAAAACTCCAAAAATCGCAATAAAATGCCTAAACTGACTATTTAATAAGTCTCGCTTTAACCGGTTTGGTTCTGCACGTTCTGCAACAATAATCACATCTTTTCTTTACTCTTTTGACTTAACTTGATTCTTTTATTTTCTTTTCCCGTTAATTCTATCTTCTGAATATAATATTTCTTTTTTAATCCTACTGTCGATTTCTTCGTCCCTACCTGAGGCAAATTGCTGATTGTTTCTGAGTTTGAGCTCCCTTATATAGTAGAATTATCGCATTGATTAATGGCGTTTCAACTAGATTGTCTCCCTTTGACAACCTTTGCCTTGCGGCCTTTTTCATCTTTTCGCTTTCGAAAGAAACGATTAATTGTCACACCGTGCGTCTCCTATCCAATTATCTTTTTCCCATTTCCCATTACTCATGTTGTCATGATAATGGTTTTCCAGAATCCACTTTTTTTACGCTTTCTTTCATTTCGTCAATATTTTCCCCATCATCTCCTTTACATCTGACCCGTTTTCCAATTTTTAATTCGATGATTTTTTGCTTTTTAATTTTCAATATTCCTTTTTTATTTTTATGGAAATTTTAAATTTAATAACTCCAACAATATATTTAATTTCGGAACGTTAATTTTTATAAATTTGGATAAATTAGTTTATCATAATAGTTTGTAAACAAATAATTATAAACAGAATAAACAAAATTTTGATAAATTTAAAAATTTATAACTTATCATGATATATCAAAATATTATTTAGTTTGGAATTATGCAAATTTCATAAGTAACATTTTTTTATTTATTGTTTCAATTTATTTTTTGATTAATTCTTTAGTTATTTTGCTTATTATATATTAAAAAATATTAATTTTTTGAAACGATTTTCGTAGATATTTTCTAATATATCGATATGAAGTGTTAAAACAAAAGAATATTTTACATACTAAAACAAAGAATTCTATTAATTATTGAAATATTTTTTGATGATGCTTATTTCGAAAATATTTAAAGACAAATTAAAGGCATAATCTAGTATAGGTCCATTTTATAACTATAAAGTAAACGTTCCGCAAAATGTCACATTATTTTAGCAAATACAAATATAACATCCTAAACCGAAAAGATACGAAGACTGTTAGGTAATAGGTAACCTAAAAGCAGATTTGGACATTTTTGGCCACGATTAATAAATCATATTATTGTTTTTGTTTTGACTATTACTTTTTATGAAATGAAAGAATTCAGAAATGTTCTTTAATTTCGAACTATTTTACAATATCTAATAAATTAGTCGCTTGTTCTAATATGCAACTAAAATTTTATGTTTGATAAATTTTTCAATTCACAAAGGCAAAAATTCAAAGAAACGTTTGATGATTCAGTTTTATTAATTTTTTAATTTTTTTTTTAATTTTTAAAATTTTCTTAATTTTGACTATTTAGATGAGATAACAATTTGTGAAAATGAAAATTCCACTTTGTACTGTAAGCCGCCAGGAAAAATAAAAGTTTGGTATGCAATGTTTGGAGGGGCTCCTTCAAATTTATGTTCAACAAATCTGACAGGTATTTATATTTATATTTATATAGAATTTTTAAAATTAATATTAATAAATGAAATTTCGTCAAAAATAAATAAAAAATTTCATCAATAAATACCATTACGAAAGTAAATAAAAGATTATTAGCTATTTAAGTGTTATAACAATAATATCAATCAGATAATAATATAATAAAGCACTCTCTTAATGCACTAGGAAAATATTTGAAGTCGGTTTATTATTATTATTCTTATAATTATTATTAGTGTTATTATTATTATTATTATTATTATTATTATTATTATTATTATTATTATTATTATTATTATTATTATTATTATTATTATTATTATTATTTAATTCAGAAGGAAAGAAGATGTCTAAATGTCCTCTCGTATCAGTTCTTTGGGAGGTTTCTCAATTATGTGATAATTTAGACAACTGTAGTCTTGCAGCTTCGACATCATCGTTGAAAGTAGCTTCATGTAATTATAATTATCCCAGTCATTTAGTATTCGAATATAGTTGTTTGGGTAAATTATTTTTTGATTGAAATTATTTTTACATTGCTTTTCCTTCATGTTTATTTTTCATATTATGAAAAATCATAGTAAATAAATTTAATATCAAAATAAATAAAATAATACATTTACGTTAGAGAGGAATACATAAAGTTATGTTAACATACAAATATATACATAAAAGAATAATTCTTATATTGGTGAAATGCGAAATTTACAATTATTCATTTGACTCCAAAATGTGTTTTGGTTGACAATAATAACGAATTTCAGATAATATAAATTTCTATTGATCAGCACAATTGATTACAATTTACAACGACACAAAATGATTGAACACAACAACAGTGGCTACAGCGCTTATTGAACAAAACTTTAAATTTACGACCACTTAAATACTGCTTCTGATTACAATAATTGCTGGAATAGATCTAGTTACTTTCCTTGGTTTAACTTAAAAATACTTGATATTATCAAAAAATAACTTTGATTTATAATCTGATTTGAAATTATTTCTCCAATCTCCCAATACTTTGACTCTTATATTTTATATTTCAAAAAATTCACAAATAATAAAATATTATATTATTTCCAACTTTAATGTATTTTATGAACTGAAATTAATGGAACTAGAAATAGACATTTTTCAATATATAGAGCCCATCTTTTGCCCTGATGCCCATATGGATTATCTACTCACTATTTAGGTCCTTGGAAAATTCATAGAAAATAATTCTCGGACTTGAATATGCTGTATTATCATAATTTTTTACATTAACAATATATTTTGAAATACAGGTTAAAGGAATCCAAGATTCTGGCAATGATAATACAGCATATCAATAATTTATTTCTATATTTTTAAAACCATATAAAATTAAATTAGATTCTCCTAATTCTTGTTCAACTTCTTCATGATTATTCAACAATTCTTTTTAATTGTTTCAATATTAGATTTTAAATTTTTAATAGAAAATAAATGTAAATATTTTGTTTCTACTTTTTTATTTAAGAAAACATCTGTTTTTTCCCTCTATAATATTGTGCATTAATTGTTACTATAAATTTTTTAACTTGAGATGTAAATATTGTTATATCTGCAAGTTTAAAACTAGATGGTGTTACCTCTGATTTTTGTACACGTGATCCAGGATGAGATGAATAAGCAGATTTCCCCCAATAAGCCGTTTACCCCTTTATCCATTCAATGTTTTATATTCAAACATTTTGTAAAAACATGTTACACACGCACATCCAGGTTTTCCATTTATATAAGATGAATAAGCTGATGGTCTCTGTCAAGATTTTCGTTCACAGCAAAGTTTTCGTTCTTCTCGTGATATCATTTTTATTATTTTTATTAAACAACTTTTATTTTTATCGATTCTTTTTATGTTTTCTGGCAATTTTCTCATACATCATCCGATTTCATCGTGGGGAAATTCGTGGAAGAAAATTTTGGGTGTATAAAAACATGATTGAAACATTACAAAGAAAAATGATATCCCAAAGTGCAAACTCTGTTTTAAATTAAAGAGCTTATTAAAAAATAAATAAATTTAAAAAAATTATTTCTATAATTCTATTAATTCTTGTAATCTTTTTTTGTCCGTCTATTTCTGGCTTCATTGGAATTCACAATCGGTTTAAAATTAAATTTTGGATTCTTAAAAAATTCTGGATCAGCAATTCCTAATCGATTTTTAATATAATTATTTTCAACATGTAAATTTTCATATTCATCCCCCAAAATTCCATTATCATTCATTAAAAGGCTAATTAATTTTTGAGTTGCAGGAATCATGTTGTTCTCATTTTTTGCCTTTGATTGGTTGGTAATTCCGTGTTATCTTACCCCCAAAAATTAAATTATAAAATACAATTAAAATAACAATATAAAAAATGAGAAAATACATTATTGATGACGTTATTGAACATTATTGAACATGAATTTATTAGGGCTATCTGTGATTTATGTGATTGTGTGATTATGTGAGTTTATGTGGCGCAAACGTGTTCTAAGCAACAGTGCCGATGTGTTCGATACTATTCTCAACGACATTGTGGTTTTCTGGCCACCTGGATGACCATTTACAAACTCTTTGCAAACATTTGCTGAGTTTGTAACTGTGATTTAGAAAATAAATATAATAATTATATTTATTCTTTTTTAATTTAATTTTTGGGGGTAAGATAACACGGAAGTACCGATTGGTTTTTTTGGTTTTTTTGATTTTTTGTTTTTTGATTATTAATTTAAATATTTTGTTTAATGAGCTCGACTTACATAAACCTGGTGGCGGAGAGCTCAGATTTTGGAGTTTGGTCACATAAGTGGGTTCAATTGCGAGTGGGTTCGAATTTCTTACATTGTACCGATGTAAGCCAAATAAGCTTGAAAATAATCTGCCATTATAAATCCCATTTATTATCACTAAATAACTTTATTTCAAACTATATTTTAATTACAAATCAAATTTTTAATACTGTTATATAGTAAACTTTCTTTATACCGTTTAATTCTCCACTTTTAAATCCTTTCCTTCTTAAATTGGAAAATTAGGCAGAGTATGTCGTAGTTTTATACGAACGTTTTTGTATATAGTAAAAATGGAAATTGACGTAGAGTTAAAAATTATTTAAAAATTGGATTCACACAAAGTTGTGTCAGTGGCGTAGCTAAAAATTGTGGGCCCCTATGTATTGCTTACTCTTGCTATATGGTAGCTACGCCACTGAGTTGTGTCATGAAAATGTATTCTTTATAATTTATAGATATTATTTTTAGTAGTTATTTTTTATCATGGACAAGAACTTTATGCAATTGTTAATATTGAAACTAACTCTGTCACTCAAAATTCAACTTAAAATTTCGCGCAAATAAAATAATTCATAAAGCAATATCTTATTAAACATTTTGGTGAAGTACCTGAATGGAGATTGTCAATTGTGTGGAGAAAGGATAGCCCAAAGTAGTTATCAGTGGATCTGGATTTTCGGAGTATGCGATAAAAGACGAAGCCATTCACAAAAACCAATCTGGAAGTATTAAATTGTTCCTTGTAACACCCATAATTCATCCAGTGATTGGATTGGACAAATAAAATCTACATTAAAAATAAATTTTACCCAATAAGATTATTTTAAAAGTTTATGCACATAAAAATTAATCTAATATTTTAAATTTTGAATTTAATTCGCCGAACCAAAAATTTGTGTTATTTTTGTAAAAATGTAAAAAATCTAATGTAAAAAAATTAAACATAGTAAAAAAATGATAATTAAATATGTTAAATTTCATATTTAAAATAAATAAATAAAAGAATAACTCAATAAAATTTTTCAAAAACAAGTTAAAAATTTTATTCCCAACAGAATATTTACAGCCTATCTAAATTTTGTAATTAGATTTACCAATTTCCCAAAACTGAATAACTTAAAGCTGTTTCAATTAAATCGAAACATATGTGTTACTTTTAGATTTTTTATAAAGAAAATGACTTGGGGATATTTTCAACGATGGGCCATAGGATTGAAAAATTTGATTAAACTGACTTTGTTGGTAAATATTTAAATTTTTGAAAACATTATTTTTAATTTATAAACACTGCAAAACTCAAACATTTATAGAAATGATTCATAGAAATTTTTGATTGTTTAAATGTGGAAGTTTTGTAAAATATTTTCCAAATATCTTTGTATATCTTCTCTTTTTCTTATTCTTTTACTTCATCTTTAACTTCTTTTTCTTCTTCTTCTTCTTCTTATTAGTATTATTATTATTATTATTATTATTATTATTATTATTATTATTATTATTATTATTATTATTATTATTATTATTATTATTATTATTATTATTATTATTATTATTATTATTATTATTATTATTAAAATGTAAAAATTTCAAGCAAAATATTTATAAAAATTATGAAGAGAAAATCAATAAAAATACAGTAGAACCTCGATTATCCGGATTGTTTTTTGTTCCGACAATGTCTCATTCGGCATAATGCCGTATACTTTATAGTATATTTTGCAGTATAATGAAAAGTATTTATAGAAGCTTTCTGTTAAATTCAATCATTTTATTAGTATTGATCTAACTGGATATTCCTTGAAGATCCTATATGCATTGTTACACAAGCCTCTGATTATGAATATTAAATTATTATTAAATTTTATTAATTTTATTATTAAAGTTTATTAAATTTTATGAATCTTATTTTAAAATTTATTTAAATTTAGAATTCTTTTTAAATATACACCATATGACATCTAAAAGAAAACGTGTTGTACTACCATTAAAAATCAATGCTTTGAAACGCGACGACCCGGGTCGTTTTTTGTCTAATAAATATGGTGTTGGAACATCAACAATCGCAGATATAAAAAGGCAAAGTGAAAAGATTATGAAGTTTACTATTTGTTTAATGGCCGAAAATGGAAAGTCAGAGAGTAAAGTTATGAAAAAAAACGGGGAAATGAAGAAGTTGAAGAATGTATTTTATGTGGTTCATAAAAAGAAGATCATCTGAGAGGCCAATATTTTGGTCCATTTCTGTATGAAAAATAAATTTCTTTCGAATCAGTTCAACATTTTTGTAATTTATTCTAATCAAAAATAAAATAGTGTTTTAATTCATAGCGAAACTGTGAAAAGTCACCATTTTCTCACCAGTATTCAGTCGGAGAACATTAATTATCCCCCCTATAATTACATTTGGCAACAAACCGATCATTTATTTGACATATCAAATTAAAGATAAAAATGACTTTATATTTTATCATTCTTGAATAAAATCAGTTAAAACTTTTATTTTTATTTTCATTTTTCAAAATAATATGACACAATAAAGGTAAAGTCCCTGAATTTAGGATATTTTATATAGATTTATACAGATTTATCTCGGAAAAATGAGTATGCATAAATTTGATGTGACGTAATTATTTAATTGATTTCAACATGAGCCGAAAAAAGTTTGCTAAAGGAAATTTAGTGTTGTATATAATTTATGAAATATGTTATTAATTAAAATATTGATTATTAAAATTATTTTAAAAATTGTTTAAATAAAGTTTTTTCATATTTCAACAACAAACTTTGTTGCATCATAAAGATTTAAATAATAAACCGTTATAGATGCTAATAATACTAATTCTATTATTTATGTCTTTCCACCTTTTTCTCACTTTTGAGACCTATTATTGCGCATTATATATATATATATATATATATATATATATATATATATATATATATATATATATATATATATATATATATATATATATATATATATATATATATATATATATATATATATATATATATATATATATATATATATATATATATATATGTCGTAGGCAAATGGTGATTTTAGTAAAATAACATTTGGCTAGGCAAATGCCATGTGCCTGGTCAAATAGCTTTAGCTATTATTTCATTTCCATTGCTACATTGTGTGTGGTGTTGAATGTACGTGTACCCTTGTGACCCGTACCCCTAGGGGGACAAATTATGGAAATGAAATAATATCTAAAGCTGGCATTTTGTCTAGCCAAATGTTATTTTCCTAAAATTACCATTTGCCTACGACATATATATTGTTATAAGAACTTTTATTTCTTCAAATTTCACCACTGATTATTTTTTCCATTAAATTTATTAAAAAGAGAGCTTGAAGACTATAAATCAGTAATATATCGGTGTTTGTTGATACTCTCGAATTCTCGGCACTGCCTTTTTTTTCAAGAAAATTCATTTGAAAAAGCAGAGCCGAAAATTCTTGAGTATCAGCAAACATCGATATATTACTGATTTATAGTCTTCAAATTCTCTTTTTAATAAATTATATATATATACAAAAATAAGAAAAATAAGAATTCTATGTTCAATTATTTTATTTTCCAGGAATGAAGACATCGAGTAGAACTCAATCTATGCTATATCTTTTTATACTAATTGGTCTCGTTTCATTTTTTCTTCTGGGAATGATGAGTATTTTTATTACGATTCATGTTAAAAGAAAATTGAAGGAATCTTATCAAATGAATTCGTTAACTGCTCCTCTGACAGAAAATGAAAACCCAGAAATTTAAATCAGAATTCGAAATTTTGTATTTTACTCAATTGCTTTCTTTTAATGTATTCATTGTACTAATTACAAAGAAAAAAAATACTTTCAATGAGATTTTTCTTAAAATTGAAGTGTGAATGAATGTAGAAATAACTCACCAGAAAAACGTTACTGGTAAAGAAACACAGCTGACCGACTATGTGAAAAACACTTTCAATTTATTGATCCACTAACTAAAAAAAATATCTTTATGACATAACAACTTTCCTACTAACTTCGACTATTTCAATTTGTGTTTTCAGTTTTAATAACTTCTAACCAGTGCCGGATTAGGCTCACTGGCGCCCAAAATATTATTGCACCCCATCTCAAAAAAATTATTTAAAATTTTTTTTAGAAATTGATTTTTATATTTTCAAATTTTTTTTAAAATTTTTAACTCAAAAGAGATTTTTTTTAAAATTTTTCGTATATAGAAAACCAGTATCTTTTTTCTTTGAAGCGCCCATTCGACCCTGGTTCTAACGTTAAATTCTGTTGGATTCTAATTGATAAATAATTATAGTCGGTTGGTTACTCTCCGTGCCATTACAAATAAACAACAAAACTTCCTACTTTTGTACTTTTTTTGTACAATTTGATTATCACAATCAATGAATAGAATAAATTATTCGATTGAGCTGATCAACTTTCCTGTTGGGTTCAAGGCTCTAAACAGCTAGAAATAATATTAATAATATAAATAATTAATTTACAAATATTGTTAAAATATCTCCTGGGTTAATTGATTCATTTTTATAAATTTCTTTCTCGTCTAGTCTCCAATTAAAAAATCAACCCCCATAAAAACACTGTTTTATTATAAATCCTATAAATGTAAAATTTAACGGTTTCAAATCATTTTTAAATTCATATAATTTTATTTCAAAATTTAAAAAGCCGTTAGAATTTCAAGCTTTAATGCTCGAAGCACAATATCGATGTGAAAATGGGACCAATAAAACGCATTGTCATCGAGTTTTTTCGCCAAGTTTCAGTTTGATTGGATGACTGGAAAGTTTTTTTTCAACGCCAACGAGGCGTATAAAAGATTTCAAAATAAAACAAAAATAAATAACGTAAAATATATTCAAAAAACTAAATCTTGTTAGATTAAAAATCTGTTTTCATATTTTTACTAGAGGTTTTGCTTGCAAAAGGTGTTGAGGTGTGAAATTCCTAGAAAATTATGAAATAAAAAATGCATGTAAAAATCGAATGAAATATTTCACCGTATATTGGCATGTATCATTAAATGAAATTCTGGATTTCTAAATTTTACAGATTAATACAAATTTAACTCAATATTTTGCTTTACTTCTAGTTCATTTTGTGACCGTTCTTTCTTTAACTAAATAATATGATTAATAAACAAAATTTTAAAAAGGAATTTTAATTTATTGTTGGGTAACCGAGTTTCATATCTCTTTTCGAGTATTAAATTACTTTCATATGAAAATTTAGATTTTTGGTTTTTATCATTTTTAACGTTGCTATTAAAATGTGTTATAATTAAGGTGACCAGATTTTTAGATAGGCAAAGTGGGACAACTTTGAAGGAGGGGGTATCAACAAAAATTTTCATATAGAATAAAAATAATATGGTAATACTTTTTGATTTTTAACATAAGTACAATTTATAAATATAAAAAATTGTATAATATTTTATTCCTTGACATATTTTTTATTCATTTTGACGCGGGATAAATCGTGAAAAATCGGGACTGTCCCGGGACCTTAGTTACAATCCATTATTAAGGGGGAGAAGTCTTGACAAAGGGGTCAACAGTGGAAATCCGCATATCGTTGTTATCGTTTCTTTGCATTTTTATAGTGTTTTTTTACTGGTATGCATGAAATTGATTTAATAATTTTAATTAAATTATTTTTTTAATTAATTCAATGTAATTTAATTTATTCTAGAAATTTCTAAATAAATTGTTGGAATAAGTTATGGAATTAAATTAAATTATGATCTTAAGTCGCAAAAAATGTGGCAGAAATATGTAAAGGTTTAATTTCTTTACTATATGAATCGTATTAATTAAAATTGTTAATTTATTTTTCCAACAAATTTATAAATCTTGGCTACTTATTTAGTTGCAAGAATTTCAACACATAGATAAGTTGGTAAATTTATCCAATTAAGTTTCCCTGAATATGTCGTGAATGGTATTGATAAAGTATTTGTAGAAGTTTAAAAAAATGAAAATGATGACGAGCAATCAATTTCCAGGATCATTCTATCACTCTTAACACATTCACTGCGCAAACCGTAGCATATACGGCAATTCTATGCCCAGTGAATGTGTTAATTTGAGAAAATATGAATTTTTATTTCAATGAGATCATCGATGAATAAATTAGTTTTTAAAATTTTATCTTTGTATAATCCAAACTCATTTTATGAGGCAAATCATCTTTTTGTTATATACAGAAATTTAGGGTAACATAAATGTGTTGTCATTTCCATATTTAAAATTGTTACGGATGAAAAAACGTGTGTAAGTAACTGAAAGAATACGTTGCAGTATGTGGCAATTGAAGAATTTCCTAAACTTATGGTCATGGACATATTTTGTAATTTGTATTACTTTATGAATTTTATTTAAAATAAATAAGACGAGTTGTTATATTTAAAATTAAAAAAAATGAATAAAATTACATGAGAATGATTCTGGGAGGTATTAACTATTATATAGTGATCGGTTTGATTTCTTGATGATAAATTGGAGCAATTTCTAATAATAGAATATAAATAACAGTTAAAAAATTTAAAAATTTAAATATACGGCTTTCTTAATAATAATTTGAATGGATTAAAATTTTTGTCGGCTTGAAATATATTCTCTTTTATAGATTCAGTTTGATTTGTTGCTATGAAAATAAAAAATTATTTGATATCGGAATGAAAATAATGGAAATTAAAAATCATTGATCAAGAATATATTGCACAAAGAATATATTGTGCAATTCGATTTTAATGTTGACTGCTAAGCAATTTTATTTTCGAGGAATTCTTGAAAGTGAGACAACTGGATCCACAGAAATCCCAGTTAATCAGTTTAGTGGTTTGAAGCGTCCATAAATTTTACTCCTTTAATTTTTTTTTTAATTATTTTGATTATTGTTTGTAAATTTTCCCTATTAGCGTTTGTTCTAATCGCGATTACTCAAATCTCGATAATTGAATCTGATTAGCTTTTTTCTTTTGTAATTAAAAAGGGATCTGCACCGGAAACTGCTGGTTTCACATTTATCTATTGATTTTTATTTAATATTTGAAATATAAATGACAGCAATTGTTGAATGTACCGTGAAAGTACATGAACCCGGCACAATTGCTGGTAAGGTTTAAGTTTTTACATTTTTTGATTTTATCTAAATTTTTGTGGAAATAATTATTTTAAAATTTGCCGTTGTTTCATTGTTTCCCATTTGTTTGTCTAATTTAATTTTCTTGTTTATGTTGTTGAAATTACTGTTTTATCAATTTTGACTTTTATCTAGTTCTCTAAAATCATTTAGTTTCGTATGTATATTTCTATTTTCTGTATTATTTTGTTTATTTTTATTTAACTTGTGAAATTATATATTTTATATTTATTTTTATATCTGTCTCACTTTTATGATTTATTGTAAAATATGCATAAATGATTTTGCATTGAAATTTTTTTGGTATTAACCAATTTAGGTTTTTATTAATTAAAATAAACCTGAGCTACTACTTACAAATAAACAACAAGTACTCAAACAAACCTTTTATATTAGGTTTAAAGAGTAATATAGGAAGTTAAATTGAAATACCACATTGTATATTCCAGGAATCTTAAGAGTTAATGAACCTAATACTACTAATACCACATCCGGTAATGTAGGTCAAGAATCCATAGCAACCAAATTATATTTTCTTACAGATATGAATATTTCGTATAATTTATATGTAGGTCAAGGTCATTCTGGTTTTTAATCGTAGTAAGTACTTAATAGTCAAATATTTAATTTTTTGAACATTGAATCAAGTCAGAATTTGGGTGGAAAATCTTGAAAGTAGGGAGCTAAAAACTTAAAATCTGGAATTCCTCGTTAAACGATCAACGTGTTTCCCCATTTACAAAAGTATTATTATTTATAAAATTTTACTTTTAAACAACTCAGAATCGTCTTGTAGAAACTATAATAAAAAAATAATTAGATTCATAAAATGTAGAAAGCAACTTCCGATCCGGTACTGAGATAATTTGAATTTTCAAATATGCTACTAACAACGGACTCATCCCTTTTGACCATCATTTGATTCTGTAATCGCACTGTGACATTGCAACTATCAATTGTATTTTGTTGGTTTATGATCACAGCTTTCAGATCATGCACGTAACTCTGTAAATATGCAATTTCCGCTAGATAATCTTCGACAGGATTCTCTTGATAACTGTCAGCTGTAATCATCTGAAAAACATTTCAAGGAAAAAGTAATCCAGTTCAAACCAAAGTAAAAAAAATCAAAATTACGTCAGCTTGACTCTCAGTTTCACCATCAATGCTTTCTCTGCTACTACCAACACATTTATGTGATATTTCTACAGAATTTTTCAAAGCACAATGTGCACAGCATTGATCTTTCATTCTAAATCCGATTATTACCATTTAACTAAGTTCTATGACTAACTTCAAATTCTTTTTCAATTTATTATTTTCCTTTACACACTTTTCAATATTTCCCTCAAAATCCCTCAATATCTCATTATGATACTTTTCGAAATCTTCATATTTTTTTTCAACAAATTTCAAATCTCTTTTCAAAGATGAAATTTCATTTTCTGTCCTTTGTAATTCTTCATCATTCTTTTCCAAATGGTGTCTATACTTATCTATTTTGTCTTCGTAGAATTTTTCAATGCTCATTTTTTCCTTGGAAAACTTTTCGTCCATTTCTGATATTTCTTTTAAAGTAAATTCTTTTGTATCATTCAGTGCTGATTTTTCAGGCAATTAAAATCAGATAGCAAAAAGCATTAGAAAAAACCTTTAATAATAGATTCGGGCAGAATATTTGTTGATATAATCAGCTGAGCATTTTCCAATTGTTTTTTAAGATCTTCGATTTCTTGTTGGAGACATTTTATTTGTTGATTGCAGTCTTCCAAATCCAGATTTATTTGAGAAACGTTTGGAGATTTTGAATTATTATCTGAATTGAAAAGTCAAACTTTGCAATCGGATTGAAAAGATGCTATTCAATCACATTTGGTGAATTTCATAATTATTTGTGATATATAGTCATAAATTAATTAAATTAATATTATTATAGATTTAATTTAAATTGTTATTTAAACATTTATTATTGTGATAATAGATATGGGTTTAATTTATTACTTATTAATAATTGTTAAAAATCAAAAATTAATAAATTTTATTTTAATAAATTTTATTTAAAAATTAAATTATTAATAATATTCTTATTTAAATATATTTAAAAACAACTTATAATTCAAAAAAAAATTATTGAATTTTAAAAATATAAAAATGATAAAATAATATTTTATTATTTCATGTCTTATAATAAAAGAAATCATTAATAAAAATTAAAGGAAATCGAAAAATTTAAGGGGAGGGGAGAGAAATGAAGCAATGTAATGGATCATAACTTCGGTTCAATGATTGAATCACAACATTTTTTGTTACTAATTTTGAGGATTTTTTAAGTCCCAAAACTGAAAATGGGAACCGATTTATAAAAATCAAGACAAGTAATACAAAATACAAACTATATGTCGTGATGTGATCAGAAAGTTTACCGAAAAAATCAAAAGGGATGGGAAAAAATTAGTTTTATCATTTTGAAATTTCTATGAAAAAATATTTTTAAAATTTTGAATTTGTTTTACTTGAAAAGAGTTTTATTGATTTTTTCAATAAATTTTGCTAGGTGGGGTCGAATAATATTTTTATTTAAAGAAGGGGTTAGCAGTTCGAAAATGTTTGCGCATCACTGATTTATATAACTAACCTCAGTTGCCATGGAACCCCCGAGGTGCCTAGCAACTCGTTCCCAGATTTCATTTTTAGTTATTCGTTTGACTCACTGCTGCTTGGACACTGTCCACATTAATGAATACCCCGTAACCCCTAGCAACGTATGATAATAAGTAAGAAAAAGACAAAACTAGA